>PVKA01001031.1:0-161624 GCA_004027165.1 Ctenomys sociabilis
TCTCTCTCTCTCTCTCTCTCTCTCTCTCTCTCTCTCTCTCTCTCTCTCTCTCTCTCTTTCTGTCTTTCTTTCGGAACCGGGAAGGGCTGAGCCATTTCCCCATACCCATCAATGCTTTCTTGAGAACTGCACCCCTCCCCCTTATAACTCTTTTTTAAAATTTAGATTTTCTAGGAGGCATTGATGGTTCATTGTAAAATTTAGATTTTTCTAGGTTTATGATGTTAGTAGCTTCAAAGCGCTCTACTGAAATCAAATAAATGCTAAATTATAGAAGATGAAGCTTTCACCTCTAGTCTCGAGCTAAATGTACTTGCCTGATTCTCCACTAGGTGTCTCTTTGCGTACGTGTTACAATCCCAGAGAAAACAGCTATTTCAAAAATATTTCAGTTTTAGAAGTAATTAAGAATATCTTTAACAGAACATTTCTTCTTAAAGAATAAAATAGCTTATCTTGGCTATTTATTTCACCTTTAGTTTAGAAACTTAGGAAACACAATTACGAGCATGTTCAAACTTCAGATCTCTCTGTACCTATATTTTAGCAAGGTAATAGGATGGAAGCCATAGATTGATTAATCTGTCTGCTTAGGGTTCCAACTAGCAAACCCACGTTATTTATAAATGAAACTTCGGGAAGAATTCTCTCATGTTCCAAAACAAGCAGTGCTTTGCTGGCCAGTGTCGCTTTCTAGGAGCTGTGTACACTTCTGATCAAACTTCATGGCACCCAAGGCCAGCTGGTCTGTGATTCCACATGTAACCCTTTGGGCAGGCACATCACAACTCAGAGTCGCATTTGGAATTTTCTGAATTATCTACATTTGTCAAATAGCCTCCCTACTGTAACCTGTCCTAAAGTTGAGAAGTTAGCCAGATGTTTATTAAGTGCCTCCTGTGCTGGGCACCCTTTGCTTTACATAATGTAGTGCTTGGGGCCAGGCTAGACCTTTGAGGGCATTCCTTGGGTTTCCATCGCAAGGGCCGTATTATTGGACCAAATCAAACAGTTAGCTTAGATATCCTATCATATATCTAGCCTATATTATCTGTAAGAATTATTGGATTCATTCGTCCTTTAAGGATGAGTAGGATTTTCTGTTTGCAAAACAGTCAAGCATTCTTCTGCTAAGGAGAGACAGAAACAGCAAAGCTTACTATAAGAGCATTGCTGATTACGAACTCTACCTGAAGGCCCTCACTGTTGCTAAGGATGGCTGTGGTTCTGTTTTGGGATAACTCTGGTCTTTATCTTGAGCATCACTTCCTGGTTCCACTGGAGGCCCCTTAGCCTGCTCTCACAGATCCTTCATTCTGCAGACTTTTCAGCTTTCAACACTGATGTTTGGGCCTTCCCAAAGCAGATCCTTGACACAGACTTGTGGGAGACATTGTCGTGGGCTCTCCACTGCCAGTGAGACTCAGATAGGACATTGCTGTGGGATCTAAGCCCTGAGCTGGATTCTCTGGTCTAGTATGTGGATAAATTATGCATGGTGTGTTTTTAAAATAATTTTATTGAGAAAAATAGCAATGCAACAGTTTCAAAACCGATTAGTAGGACAGTTTCAATAATTAATATATTGCATATTGCTGTCTTCTTAGTGGTTATTCATAGTACATGCATCCTGTATTAAATCTTTTCTTTTTCAAACCCTGGCTACAACAAGCTGGTTTATTTTATTTTATTGAGGAACAAATAGCAATGAGAGTTTCAAATATGATTAATAGGACAGTTTCAATAATTAATACATTGCACATTGTTACCATCTTAGTGGTTATTGATGGTACAAGAAGCAGACAGGATATTCTATCCAAACACTATTAGTACAAATCTTTCTTCTCATTGAATTAAGGAAAAGTAGCTGTATATATTTTTTTCCAGATCAATCATTTATTATGCAACATTTGATGACTTTTTAATAAGCCTATTTCATTTTAAGATATATTAAAAGTTTATAAACACCTACGTGTGTACATAAGTATAAAATTTTGACTCAAAGAAACAGAGGTAAGAATACAAGAAATATGGATCTTCCCTTTTGTACAAGTTTTTTCTTTTTTTTTCCTCTTGTTCATTTGCTTTTTATACACTTTTTAAAAATTTTATTTTATTTATGAGAGACAAATATCAATGAGACAGTTTCAAAGCTGATTAATAGGACAATTTGAATAATTAATACTTTTTACATTGTTATCTTCCTAGTGGTTATCCATAGTACAAGAAGCAGACAGGATCTCCTGTCCAAACACTATTAGTACAAGTCTTTCTTCTCATAGAATTAAGTGAAAGTAGCTGCATTTCTATCCTAACTATTCTGTGTATACAAATATAAAATAGCTCTTCTTTTGTATCCCCTTTCTTTGTTTAGTCCTGTCAGAGATGAGTATTCTATTGGCATTCACTTATTATAGGTGCTTGAATTCAGCAAAAATATCCAACACAGTCCATCAGTCCACAATAGTAGTGGGTTATCCATTAAAGTTGTTGACTAGAACCTTTTACACCTCAGCATATTGCTATGACTTTACTTTACAAACCTCATTTTTATACTTTTCTGATGGATGATTAAGACCAAAATAAAGCAAGACCTATATAAGAAGAAATGTAACTTTTGTATCTGATAAGGTCAGTCAAGTCCCCTCAGGATTTATCCTGTAACCCTGTACTGCACTTTGTAGATCCTTTGTCAGTGTCGGCCATGTGGATGAGTCACAGCCATTGCTTAACCAATTTTCTCTGTGTGAAAGCCTGAGAGAACGTTTTCTCTCCATGTGACTCTCCTTAGGCACACTCCAGATCACTGATCTCATTCTTCTGTGGTTCCATAATCTCCTTGATCAGAAAATTTGGGGCACAACTGAGTTCCATGATGTTATAGTACAGGTTCTCCTATGCCCTGAGTCTTCACTGACCTTGATAGGCTAGGGCCAAAATGTTGGTTGACCTTGAAGCCCTTCCTTTTCTCCAACTTTTGAGTAGCTGTATATCTATCTTAACTATTCTATATATATAAATATAAAATGGTCCTTCCTTTGTATCCCTGTATTTGTTTAGTCCTGTCAGAGATGGGTATTCCATTGGCATCTAAATACTATAGGTGCGTGAATTCAACAAAGCAATCCAACACAGTCCAGCAGTCCACAATAGTAATGGGTTAGTCACAGAAGTTAGACAACAAGCTGTGTAGTTGCTTATAGCCACTAAATTTCTATCTAATTTTGGGCACTATCATTGAAAAATCATAAAGAAAATTAATGATATTTCTAATCAAAGAACCAGACAGACCCGTCTCCAACTCTGAGCAGTGTGTGAAAACTGCTTGGAATTATAGACACAATTTATCTACTTTCTTGTTTTATCCTCCTTCCAGGAAGCAATGACTCTACTGCATAGATCCCTGTGTGTAGGTTATTTATTCATTTGTATGGAAAGTACTTTGAGTCACATTTTGGCAAGACTGAGTAAAGGTTACTGGCTACCTCAGAGTAGTACCCACTGTCCAGATTTCACCAACAAGAAAAGCAAGCTATTTTCCATAGGGAGAAACTATGATTATTATTCATGTAGAGAAACTGAGGGATGCAAGTGGCAGAAGGCAAAGGCTCTCAGCTGTGCGCTTGTCCAGCTTCTCTTAGAGCACTGAACATGGTCTTGCCCTTATAGGTTTTGTGATGTGTGCTGAGGAATCTGATGTGGTTACCTCAAAGTTATGTGGTGGAGACCTAGTGGAAACCATGGTGAGCTCGTGGGACAGACCTGGGTAGGCTTAACAATTGATAATGAATATTATTAATTAATAATTGATTCATTATGTACAATGCCTCCTATGCCCGGCACCCTTTGCCTTACATGATGTAGTGCTTGGGGCCATGCTAAGCCTAAGAGGGCATTCCCTGGGTTTCCAGCACAAGTGCCTGGTTATTGGACCTAATCAAACAGCTAGCTTGGGTATGAGGCTATCCGGCTCCTAGAAGCTCCTTGGATCCTGAGCTAGTTTAAGAGGAAGCACGTGTGACTACAAGTTTTAACTGCATGGGTGGACAGGGCTGCCAGTAGGATATATTTGTGTGGGATATACATATTTGGAGGGAAGTACAACTATGCTTATATAAATAATTTGAGTCAGTGAAAGTGAGCAGGCCAGTTTTATTCTGCAGGACCAGCCGGGACCACTGCTTTTTAGGCTGGTGCAATGGAACTTAAGATAACCGCAAGGTAAATAAACCCTGTGGAAATGAGGTCCAGCACTGCTGGCCACATCAGGTAGCTTCCAGAAGCTACTGAAGTGAGCACGCCCAGTGCTTCGAGAAGCATCTGTTGCACTGCAGCTATGGCAGGTAACCCCTTTTCCCAGCCTAAGGGAATGTTATGATTGTTGACTGTAACCTTTAAATGTTCAGGAAGCCTGCAGAAGGCCAAAAGACCCAGGCAGTTGAGCAACTCAGGGGAGCTGCACTCCTCCCAGCGGGGTGTGGCCAACAGCCATTTATGTCGGGTAGGTTCTTCCAGAGGACAAAAGAGGCAGACTCTATGAGCTTTCCTGCCTTTTGGAACCTGGATGTTACTATGGTAAAAGGGTCTGATGGGAACAAAAATTGACAAGAGACTGAAAAAAGACGGCTTTATCTGCTTCAGTTTGTGGATTTTGTGTATCTGAGCCTTGATTGTCAGGACTGACAACCTCAGTGGAGATGAAGGGAGAAGGAAGGAAGAGGCCTGCCAGTCTCTCCTTGGATGATGTTTTTCTGGATTTTAATGGTGTTGAAGATAAAGTAATTTAAATCATCACAGTTTCTCTGATAAAAAAAGCTGTGGTTCTTAAAGCCATCTGTCACTTCATTGGCATAGTGGAGAGAGTAGAAAAGAAGTGCCACAAAATGAGGGGGGAAATAATAAAAAGAAAAAAAATTTCTAAAGCAAGTGGGAAAATGGATTGGGATCAGAGTGATGGTTGAAGCTAATATTAAAAAAGCAAAAAGTGAAATAATCTGTATAAAACATTTTCCCCTTCACAAATTTTCTGGAAAACCCCACAACCTCTAAATGACCGGTCTTTATATCACTGTACACACTCTAATATTCAGGTCAGCTTGCATTTTATTTCTTTCCCTCCTGTTCTGGCAGGAGAGACCTCTTGCTAGTTGGCAAGACTAATGGATCATTTTATCCCTTTGCCTTTACGCAGAAGCCAGCATGCATTTTCTCTTCTGCTGCACGACTCCGTGACGAGGTGCTGTCACCTAAGCAGCTCACGCTTGCTTAGAGGCAGCTGTCCTCGATGGTGAAGGGCACTCTTGCCCCTGGATGTCTCTTGTGCTTTTTGATGATCAATACTTTTGCCTCAAGAATTAGCAGTGCTTTCACTTCCTCCAGCCTTAACTTATGGATTAACAATGTACATTTATGACCCTTGTTTATATGCATTCTATATGTTCATTTGTTGGTCTGATGATGTTAAATTCTGGCATTATTTTAGGGTATAAGCAAGTTATGAATTAATCTGCAGCTTTTTAAAAATTTAGTTCAGAGTTGCAACGTTTTTACTTAAGGATCCGGGCAAAAAAGAAGTATAAATTTAGCCCATATTTTACTTCAACTGGAGAATCACTTCTAAATCACTTTAGTCATATGAAAATTTTTAAAATATGGTGCATAGCATATGGCATTATTCAAGGTTAGGGAATTATTACAGAACTAAGACAATTGCTTTGGATCAATTAAACCTATAAATCTATTTAATGAAGTATTTTAATTCTTAAAAATTACCAACTGTATTAGCTTTGTATATCAATAGAGCATTTGTTTCAAAGTAATAATAGTGATTTACTTTCTGGGTTTAAAATGAAGTAGGATATTAATCCATATTTCTGACTTATCAAACAACTTCTAGAATTACTAGGATACTCTTGGTTTTAGAAACATATATTTTATGTCTAACCCAAAATAAAATGGTGCTTCATTAGGTATCTCTTTGTCAAATTAATTTTACAATTTACTTGATAAATTATGTTTTCCTACTTTTCAGTTGCAGGGATTACCAGGAGTGTATTATAACTCCTTTCACAAATTTAAGAAGTAGTGCTGACTTCATAAGGTTGAAAGCCTTTTCCTGTTTTTGTGTACTAAGGCACTGTTCTTATATCATGAGCAAGAAAACTATTTCCTTGAACTTTGAGTTGAGGCATGAGCATTTCTCTGAAAGAATCAGCCTGGGAGTCGGAATCAACCTTGAAGTAGGAAAGCTATTTTATTTGATGAAACCTGTTATTGTATTTGCTCAACCTCTTACCTGGGTACTAATTCTATTTGGAAGAACAGTTTTGTGTTATGCAGCTGCTTCCAGATAATAGTTCCCTCTCTAGGCAATTGCTCTCACTTACTGTGCATGGGTTGTGCTCTGAACATTTTCCATGATATTTCATTTAATGTTCATAAGGCCGCTGTAAGTTGACTATTATTACAGTATTTCTGTGTCACAGATGAGACATCTGCTATGCCGAGAAAAATGAAGCAATTTTCATAAATTTGCACATTTAACAAATGACAGAATTGGGATTTAAACAAAAGTCTATTTCAAATCCATCTGCTTTAGTGCAGCAGTTTTGAAACACTGTTTTATCTTGTGCCCATAACCCAGACTTCTCATTTACCCCTTTACACGGTTACCTATGGGTTTCAGCAAATAAGTAGTTGATAAAGATATGGCAGTGCTTTCTGGCATATAAAATTTGATATTCATTTATGTGATAGATGAATACCACAGAGATTTTTTTAAAAATGAGAATTAAAAAATAGTAAAATAAAATCATTAGAAACGATACAGAATTTCACTACACCAAATAGGAATTCAACAGTGGTTGTTATATTGAGAATTGTTGTCTTCAGGTTATCAACTACAAGCCTGTAAGATTGGTCAAAAGAACTACACAACATTAAAAATGAGAGGGCTGGGCAGATAGCTCAGAGGGCTAAAGTGCCTGCTTAAGCAGATGCAGGGACAGGGGTTCGATTCCCAGTGGGCTGTGCTGAGCCCACCCCCAGGGTTTGCTGAGGTGGAAACTGAGACTGGACTTGCTGATGTACGCCTGTGATCCCAATGCTTGGGAGGCTGAAAACAGTAGGATCACTGTGAGTCCAATCTATGTAGTGAAACCCTGTAGAGCCTATACTAACTACATAAAAAAGAAAAAAGAATGTTAAAAAGAAGAGAAAAATTAAAGCACTAATTTCCCCTTTCAATAGACCAGCAGAAATCAGCAGTAGAATTATCCAAGCTCTCCTAGGCACATACATGTACATTTCTTTTAAGCTTCCTTCTTTCCTTTCTCCTTTCCCACTTTCCAGTTGTTCCTTCCCTTGGAACAGTTTCTTTCACAGTATCCATGGTACCTGTCAGATACTATTTACTGTTTCAGGTTCTTACACCAGGAATACAATACAATGTTTACACATGTGAGTCTGATTTACTTATTTATTATTTGTTTATTTTTGACAGAACCAGGGATTGAACTCAAGCCCTTTTGCTTGCCAGGGAAGCGCTTATTCCATGGAGCCATCTCCATCAATGAGTCTGATTTACTTTACTGATAAGGAAGGTCTCAGAGTGCTTCCATCTACCTATAAAAGTCTTATGTCTATAATTTCTTCATTTTACAAAAAGTAATCTTCAGAATTTTTAAATTTCATCTCATTTACTTTTTTTCCCCTGGAACTCAGAATTTTATTCAAAAGAAAGTTCCTTGAATTTTTATTCTAATATTTTCATGCTTCAAAATCCTATATTGATAATTTTACCATATGTCTATGTGAAAAAACATGCATTTATGTTGAAATCTTTTTCTATTATTTAAACAAAATAATTTCAGTTGAAATGATTTTTAGTTATTGTTAGTGTATAATTTAACAAAAACATGAAGTTGTTACACATTTTGACCAATAATATTAATATAAGAGATAAATATTTGTGTTGAATATATATTAATTACTGACAAAAATGACACTTTTCTCTAATTATGGATAATATCCATGTGTCAATATTATTGCTAGAATGAGTAAGTTAAAAATCAATTTTAACCCTACAATTGGTGTTTTGTATTCAAAGACAAATATTTTTCATATAAGGAAACACATTGGGATGGAAAATTTTTGAACTCTTCCAGTTATACATGATATATCTCATGGTGGTTTATCACAATTATTACTGTATTTTCAGTGAACAGTAGATGGCTCAAATGGATTTTGATTTAATTTTATTGGAAGCAAAAATTAGAAATCAAATGTTTTATCAGCTAAGTGTGGTGGAATACACCTCTAACTCCGCAGTTAGAGCCTGAGTCAGGAAGATGGTGAATCTGAGACCAGCCTGGACTACGTATTCCACGTTCAGGGACAGCCTGTGTTACATAGAAAGGCTGCCACAAATAAAAGCATTTTATTGCACTGTCATTAGGTTCTTATTCATGTTTAATTTCTAGTAATACAAAATCTTTATCAAGACATACCAAATAACTGGTAGTGCTTCTTTTAACTAATAGGTCACCTAGAAAAGGTGAATGATACCAAAAAATAGCTACTTTAAAGACACTATTGCTAGCATAATTAGTATTTTAGAAGCAGCTTTCACTGTGTGCTTTGCATATATCTTCAGCAATGCCTTGGAGTGGCGTATTTCGTCCATCAGCAGATGGCTACCACATGCCCTGTATCTCAGTTAGCTGAACCAGCTCTTGTTGTCTAAACAGTGAGCAGTACTTGCCTGGGTTTTCTTGACGGGTTTTATTCTTAAGTTCTTCTTGATTCTATGTGCTTTGTATAGAAAGGAAAAACAAGAGCTGATCTTAGATTATTTTTGTTGTTTCATCCTAAATTATCTTTGAATCATTTTGGTGACATTTGTGATTTCATATGTGATAACTTCAAGAAATAAAATGTAAAAGCTCCAAAATCCACCGTAAGGCGCTCTAGGCCTCCCCATAGGCGTGTTCACTCCAGCTGCTGTTCCGTCAGCTCGCCCCTTGCCCGTGATTGCCTGTTATATCCACTTTTACTTCCACTGATGGTAGTTTGACATTGGTATGGTTTCACTTCCATACCTTATAGATTTAGAAAGAGATTTGTAATGAGATATTCACGATACTAATAGTCCATAAAACAAAAATTTTGAATTTATAGATTTTCTTTATAGAAGTTTATTGATTTTATTGCCTATTTAATTCCTTTGCTCAACAACTATGTATGGACTCACTCTATGTACAAAGACTGGAGATGTAGCAGTAAATATATGAATAAGATAAGACACAGACATGTTTTATAATGGTTAGGAATCAAATAGTAAATAGTAAAAAGCAATTGAAAGTTAATCATTCTCTATAAGAGTGAGAACATCTATGTATAAAAATAAAATATTCTTAAAGCATGCATAAAAGAATCGATCTCTGAGCAATATTGGGGAAGGTTTTGTTGGCTATGAGACAGTTGATTAGAGGGTTAAAAAATGAAATATTATAGTCATTTTAAGTAGGAACTTTTGAACAAAAGCACACACACACACACACACACACACACACACACACACACACACAGCACATACAATGGTGATGAGAAATATTTTAAAGATTTTCTAAGGGCCAGCAAGTCAGGCAGATGGAAAGAGATACACAAAGGATCCAAGACATAGCTGAAGAGGAGACACGAGCAGGACATTCCAAGCTTCTCTTGTGGATCTTTATGATTTTGATTTTTCTCTCAAGACTAGTGTGACCAATTTAGGGATTGAGGGAAAGAGGTGGACAATAAGATGTTCAATGAAACAAATCTCCCTCTGGGCAAACTGTAGCATGATGTAGAACTTTCCTGCAGGGGTTCAGGAAAGTGAGAATGCTTCCGGGTGGGCTGGCGGTTCAGGCAGGGTGGACACCCTACAGAGATAGTTAAGTTGAAAGCAGGAACAATGTGCACAAAACAGGATTCTTTGCATCCCAGGAAACTTAATAGCAGTGGCTACAGCAGCGTATGTTCAACAAATGCCAGTGCTAACAGGATGAAGTGGAAGGGATCTTCTATTTTTGTCTTCCATTCTTTCTGCCAATTCTGGGCACTTTTCTTTCTAGAAATCTTAAAGCATGATGGGATTCAGAATTTTACTGAAATAAAACGAACTGAAAGTGTGCTGTGCTAATTTAAAAATAATTTAAATAACTTTCACCTACCTTATACATATCACTAGGACATGCAGTGGGACACAAAGGAGACCAGGGTTTGGCCACTGCATTTAGCATCTCACTGCCCAGTAATCCCACAGAATTGTGGTGTGATACCTGTCCCAATGCGTGACACCATTACTGTGTAGTGTAAAGACCAGAAGTGCTCTCCAGATTCTTATTGTTTTGTTCAAAGAACTGGGTGGAATGCCTTGTGAATGTGAAAGATTAACATTTATTTATGGCAAAAATAAAAATAAGAAAAGGCCATGAAGCACAAGAAAAGCACTCAAAGAGAAAAAGTTGCTCGGAAGTAAAATGAAGACCTGTCCTGCGTGGTGAATGGCTCGCTGCAAGAACAAGAGCGCCCAGGCAATCCAGGGAGATAGCTCAATGGCATAAGTGCCTGCCTGGCAAGTGCAGGGTCCTGAGTTTGATCCCTGGTACTGAAAAAAAAAAAAACAATAATAATAATTAACAATTCATACTAGGGCCAGAACCTATGACATCTTTAGAGCCAGGGACATGGCTCAGTGGAATAAGCGCTTCCCTGGCAAGGGCAAGGGCTTGAGTTCAATCCCTGGTTCCTACAAAGAAAAAAAAAAAAAAAAAAAAAAAGTGATATCAGAGTCTGGGAAAATAGCAGAGTTACCTATGATACCATGATTTTGGGGCCGGGGAGATGGCTCAGTGGAATAAGCACTTGCCTGGCAAGAGCACCCAGGCATAATGTCAGCTGCTGCTGTCTTCTTTGATAGTTGATCCAGGTGGCCCCACTTGATCGTGTGCTAGAAGACTGGTGTCAGATGCTGAGCTCCTCTCGCATCCCTGTCGGAGGACTGATATCTGATGTTTTTGTGTCAGGAGATCCGTACTGGTGCAGGGCTTGGCTTGATCTCGTGTCAGGCGCAGAAGCTACTGCTCTATCACTGTGGTTAACAAGTCTCCTCACTGTGCAAGTTTCTCCAGCCCCGTTGCCACACGCTAGTCTCTCGCCTCAACGCAGTGACTGCTGTGTATTTGCTTGTGAACAATGCTCTGTAGGAAGTACGAGAGAGCTGCAGTCGTCCTTGTGCTGGTTCTGAGAGCAAGTTCTGAACCCTGGCTGGAATTCAGCATCCCCATTTTCTAACCCCTTCATCTCATTGCCTGACTTTCCTCACCTGAGAAGAGGAGATAATCACAGCACAGTACCTACAAAGAGCCTGTGAGATTATGTGGCGTGATACATAAAAATTATCGGTAGTTTTGGCACAGAGGAACTGCTTAATAAACCCAATAAAGCTAGGTATTTTCATTGTATTGTTACATGGCAGTCAGCTATCTGGGTCAAGTAAGAAAATTATTTACAGGATGCTTTATATATTATTTAAAAGACACATAATGGCCCTTTCTTAGATGCTAATTTAAAGAATTGACATGTTTTGTAATAATAAAATAAATTTAGAGAATTTATCATGTGCTATAATGGCATTTCATTTAATCTTTATCCAAACCCAGAAAGAAACATCATTATCCCCATTTTATAAGCCTGCCAAATATCATTTCTTTGCCCAAGATTTTGTACAGCAGTAAGTTGCCAAGCTGAAAACTCAAGTCTAACCTAATTTATTCCAGAGGGTTTAACACTAATTTTATTATATATTCTCTGAAGCAATGGATATTAAAAACACACCATTGTCAAGTCAATAAATTTTTTTTCAGCATTTTATAATTATTATAGTTATTTTCTGGAAATGTTTTGAGGAGATTTTTTTTTTCTCCCAGTGTATTGATGTATGGTTGTAAGTGTGTGCAAAGCTGTATTTTCATGACAAGAGAAATGGGCTCAGTCTGTCAATACTTTTAATTAACTACATTTCAAAACTCTTCATGTTTGCTACGGTCATTCTTACCGCAGTTCATGGTACATAGTAAAGGTTCATGAATACCAGTTATGATGGTCATTGTCACTGTAACTTTTCAATATACTCCCACCTCTTCCTTGCCCTCTGTTCCTTAATTTTTTTTTTTACTTTTTTGCCAATTTTGAAAATCAAAAATGGAGTTATGTTATTTTATTGACACTTGTCTTACTACTAATGTGCAAGCATTAACCATATTTTTGTTTTTCAAATTTTTCCTTTACTACTTCTGTTACATTGCCATTCTTATTCCTGTCTAAGAATCTACCAGTTCCACAAAAAAAAACATGTTATGGTTTTTATATGTCAGGAACACATTACAGATATTTCACCAGCTTGTGACTTGATATTTTAATCTTATGTATTAGGCATTTGTTTTTTTCTTTAAATAATAAATTGAAAATTAAGTAATTAAATTTAATATTTCTTATTTTGTCCTTTTGCACTTTACAAATGTCTTATACTTATTCAAGCAATATAATACATTTTTTGTGCGTGTGGTGATAGAGATTGAGCTCATGGATTTAAGTACATGGTTAGGCAAGCACTTCTACCACTGAGCCACATCCTCATGTAATATGACATTTTGACATTAAAACATGGCATATATATATTTTTTAAAAGCTAGGGACCAGCCAGGGAGGTAGCTTACTGGTCTAAACATCTACCTGGCAAGAGCAGTCACATGGGTTCCATTCCAGGCACCACATACCATGCTGGCCCCACCACCCCCAGCACACTGAGCTGGCCACAGAGTCAGGGTGTGACGGCTCTTGCCCATACTCCCAGTGCTGGTGAGGCTAAAAACAGGAGGATCACTATGAGTCCGAGCTGCATAGTGAGACCCTGTACCAAATACATAAAAAAAAAAAAAAATAGGTGGGGGACTAGTAGGGGAAAATAATAAGTCAACGGGACATGACTTTGTAAGAAGTTAAAAGGTTCTTTGCTTCTGGGAGAGTTTCAGTGGCTTGTGGATCTTTAACAAGTTTCCTGCTTGTCAAAATCTAAACATATAAGTTTCTTTTCTATTGTTTTCTTGAAAGTGTAGTGTCTTATCTTAGAAGCAATCCACTACAAAGGGCAATACATCAAAAACTCTCATCTTGGGAGTACAGTTCAGACTTCTGAGGCAGGGGGGCTGGTTAGGTTTTAGAAAATAGATAGTAACAGTGGTTACATACTTCCAAACCATCCACAGTGTTTACTGTGAAGAGGAAAATATTTCGCTCCTTGAAAAATCATGCAACATTAAGTGTATAAATCCCATGTTTGTCTTGTTTGCGGGCTTGGAAGAATACTGACAAATGTTTAAATGAAACTGTGTTGTTTTAGTATCCCAACTTCTGATAGGTGGCTTATTGAGTCCCACAATAAGAAGACATTTAATAAATTACCTGTATCATAAAATTCATAAATTAGGATAGAAATACCTTCTATCTTCACTGAAGGAGATGCATGACTTTACAAATGTTTGAAACCCACACTCACCTGAAACTATCTTTTTCTTTTCCAGCTTTTGTTTCTACTAGTCTAACATCTTCAATGGCTACTGACTACAATGCTGTGGTAAGTGTCCTTGGGAATTCCGTGGGTCTTAGATACAGTCAGATGAATGAATAAGTGAAACAGTAGATGAGGTGGTCTTGTTTGGGTCTCTATTTATTGCCCCACATTTTGCTAGCCACAGTGGAATCAAATGACCCTAGTTTTATGTCCCAAGGTCATATGGTCACTAAGCCTTTGAGAATTCTGACTAAGATAAAGAAGTACAATCATGTACTCTATGTTGTAAAGAAAGGCCAACTATATTATTAGTACAACCTCTCAGGCAACCTCTTTTGGAAAAACTATGTTTAATTATGTTGAAATTGTGGGAATTAAAAAAAAATCATAACCATAGGTTTGTCTAAAATAGGCATGTGACTCGAGCAAGAGCATATTACTTGTGTTAGATGAGAAAACTTCTGCAAGGAAAACTCAACTAGATTACTTTATTTTTATGATTAAGTTTATTGGCACAATTTAGATATACACAATGACCACATACTTCATAGGAATTGTACTGTACATGACATATTTTGGTTCCTCTTCTTTCCTCATTCCCCTCTCCTCCCTCCAACCTCTCTCCCCCACCTTATTTACAAAAATTTATTGCCATTTTATCCTTCATTTTCTCAGTTTTTCTTTTCCCTGCCTTTCTTTCACCTTCCTCCCCCTCCCTAGTTTAGTACAGCAACATAGAATGTCTAATAGGAAGGAGTGTGCAGTGGTGTGGGCATCCTTTTTGGCACCTCTAATGACTTCATGATGGGGGCACAGGACTGAGTTTGGACATAAAATCTAAAGCACAAAGCAGAACCATGAGTGATGCATTCAGGAGAAGAGGACAGAGTTGCTGCCAAACTGGCAACGTGGACAGTGGTTTCATGGTACAAATTAGACAATGCCTGTCAAGGCAGGTTTCAGTAACAGTGATGGAGGAATGGAGTTAACTGGACAGGTCCTGGAAGGAACACCTTACAAAAAAGCAGGGCAGCTGATAAACTCCCTGCTCGGCTTGCTGACAATTCCGTATCCCAGAAATAGAGAAGGCAGAGAATGCACTTGAAACTTGGTGATAATTTTGAGTGAGGAAGAAAAGCTTGTTAGTGATGAAAAATGGTGGAAATTTTGGGAGTTCAGAATGCTTATAATGAAAACAAATTATAGTCAGTCATATATTGTTAGAAATTTGTCATCTAAATTGTGTAGAAAAGGTAGATGTGATCTTTTAAGCATTAATGGTTGAGTATGGTTGATAGTACCATGTCATTACAGTGACAATGAATAAGAGGAAAAGCTAAGAGAATAAATGAGGTTGAAGTAAAAGACTTGCTAGGAGTTTTGTAAAAGCAAATTTGTAGGGTAATAAAAGAAGGACTTATTGTTAAGTTTAAAGGCAATGCACATCGCAGACCTGTAAAAGTTGTCAGGAAGGCTGATGTTCAGAGTGATCAAAGTTCTTGCAAAATTTTTAAAAGAAAAATGTGCTTCATGAATGTGCACAACATGTAATGTAACTACATGTATTGTATATGTATAGGACACAGAAATGGCTGGTCAAATGGCTCAGCAGTTTAAAGCACCTGCAAGCAGACACAGGGGCTGGGGGATCTATCCCTGGGATGGCTGTGGTAGCCCCACCCTTGGGTCAGGCTGAGATGGCAATTGAGACTGGGCTTGGTGGCTTGTTCCTGTCATCCCAGCTCTTGAGAGACTGTAGATAGGAGAATCACTACAAGTCTGATCTAGTAGTGAGACCCTGAACACCCTGTAGACCCTTCCCTGTAATACAGAAAAAGACACAGAAATGAAAGAAAACATTGAAATCATTGGATTCTTGAGAAAACTAGTACAATGTTTAATATTGCATTGCTTTCCATTTGCACTAAAGGAATCTGATTCACTAATGGGAGGAAATTCATCTTGTGCTTAAGAAGAAATGGAAATTAAGGCAATAGCACAGCATGTAAACACTTAAATGAACTCATTCATCTATTGAAACGCTCATTTAATTTCCACTCTGATTCTATCTTGTTTCAAGAGAGGAATTGGGGACTTAATTGAATTCGGGCAAGGTAAAATCTCCACATCTCGGAAAAGCTATAACCCAGGTTTTAGAATAAAGACCACAGACCCTATCATCAAGGAAGTAGCATGATCCCTATCTTCCCCAATCAAGAGTCATCACTGCTGCATTGTGTAATCTGCTTTCCTTGGCGCTGGGCACAAATGAATCCTGTTTGTGAGTGGAAACCGGCTATTTGTGGATTGTTCTCATTTCATGAGCCATCTACCTTCGAGACTCCATCAGCCCAGCTCCCCTTGCATGTCTGTTTACCTGGTATTTCTCTCTCACAGCCATCAGCATCGGGGTGGGACTCTTACATATCTCTCTTAAGCATTTCATGTCTCTCTTTCAGTTACTTTTCAGCTGTTTTATCTTTCCATTCAGAAAATTAATTTTCTGCTGTCATTTGTTTCCTGAATAACGTGAGGCATGGGAGACCTGTTTTTGTGCTAGGTACTTTCAGTGTACTTAACACCTGTGACCCAGTTCCATCTCAAATGGCTGTTCATTCCCACTGAACTAACATTCATTGAGCTACATGTGCTGAGCACTCTGCTCAGTAGTGGAGGCCAAAGATGAGCAACATAGCACCTCCGAACAGTGCCAAGGAGCCTCTCGTGTTCCTAGCCTGATAGTCACGCATGACATTGGTGTGGTAACAGGTGCGCATAATTTTAAACTAAATTCTAGTTCTCAGACATTTTACTTTATGTACTATTGGTACTTTTGCTGTCAAAATGAGTTCTTTGCTATCTTGTAGTATTATTTTCTTTCTTTTAAAGGAAGCAGTAAAATTTTCAAAATTAAAGCTGAATATAGAGCCAAAAGCTCACTAAGATCTGCTTCTGTATCTTAAATATTTTCCTGCCCTTATAGCTACACTTCTCTTTTTTATTCTCATTGGACCTTTGCCTTTTCACTTGTTCTTTCTAATCTACTTGGGCATGCAAATCCAAAGATTGATTTTCTTAAGTGCAAGTCTGATTTACTTGCTTATGTTGTCTCAGTGGCTGTTTGATCTTCATAGAAACTTTGTAGTTTAAAACATAGCTTAGAAGGCCTTGTGCACTCTCTTACTGGTACAGTGATTTTCCCTCCCCTCTGTGGTTGATGCCTGCTGGCTCAAGTCTGTGTTGCTGTATTAGATTGTGCTATGCCTGGGTCTTTATCTTTCAAAGTTTTGATCCGATCCCCTCATAGGCTGCTTCTCTGACTCCTCACTTGAGGTCATTTGGCTCTTTCATGTGTGCTTCTGTTATACCCCACTTTAACACTCATCTGCAAACCTCATCATCATTGTTTGTCTCTCTTCTATGTTTGATGGAAGCTGTTGTAAAAGCTTGTTTGCCATTGACTTTCTGGTCCTTTGCACTGAGTAACTGAACGGGAAGTGATTGTTGAATAAACAAAAGCCTTACTTTATAGACTGTGGCCTGATGGAAAGAATTAATGGAAATACCTTTAGGATCTGGATCATGGATTCTTAGGGAATCCCCAATATAACTGTTAGATTTGGTGCAACCCATAACCATCTTTGAGAATCCACTTATGTAATCCTTGATATTAGGAAGGTATTCATTCTATAGCAATAACAAACTATTACGGCCTAAGTCAGTATTGCCTTAGTTTCTTTAACAATTAGTTTTTCATTAAAATCAGTGAATGAATGCATGAATTAATTAAGTGATATAGAATATTAGGAATCTTTAAGACTTGATTAGAAGGTGCTCTGCTTTTAGATTTTATTTATTTATTTTTTAATTTTCCATAGTTGTATTGAAGAAGAAATAGCAATGAGACAGTTTCAACTCAAATTAGTAGGACAGATTCAATAATTAATACATTGCATATTGTTTCCATGGTTTATTTGTTGTACAAGGTACAGACATGATATTCTATTTACAAACACTGTTAGAGCAGATTCCTCTATTCATTGAATTAAGAGAATGTAGAAGTATACCTGTCTTTGTTTTTCAAAGCTGATTTATAGGATAGTTTCAATAATTAATACTTTTTACATTGTTATCCTAGTGGTTATCCATAGTACAAGAAGCAGACAGGGTATCTTATTCAAATACTATTAGTGCAAATCTTTCTTCTCATAGAATTACATGAAAGTAGCTGCATATTTATCCTAACTAATCTGTATATACAAATACGAATGATCTTTCCTTTGTATCCTCTTTTATGTTTAGTCCTTTCAGAGGTGGCTATTGTATTGCTATTCAATTATTATAGATGCTTGAATTCAGCAAAACAATACAACACAGTCCAGCGGTCCACAATAGTAGTGGGTTATCCATTGAAGTTGTTGACTAGAGCCTTTTACAGATCAGCATATTAATATAGCCTTACTTTATATACCTCATTTTTATACTTTTCTGCTGGATGGTTAAGACCAAGATAAAAAAAGAGCTATATAACAACTTTTGTATCTGATAAGGTCAGTCAAGTCCCCTCAGGATTTATCCTGTAACCCTGTACTGCACTTTGTAGATCCTTTGTAAGTGTCAGCCATGTGGATGAGTCATGGCAATTGCTTGACCAATTTGCTTTCTGAAAGCCTGAGAGAATGTTTTCTCTCCATGTGACTCTCATTAGGCACACTCTAGACCATTGATCTCATTCTTCTGTGGCTCCATAATTTCCTTGATCAGAAAATTTGGGGCACAACTGAGTTCCATGATGTTACAGTACAGGTTCTCCTATGCCCTGAGTCTTCACTGACCTTGATAGGCTAGGGCCAAAATTTGGCTGACCATGCAGCCCTTCCATTTCTCCAATTTTTGATCTGCAAACTTAGGTTGTTAACCATCCAGTATACCCTGCAACATATGCAGTTCAGTTTACTGCTTTTAGATTTTAATAATAATGTTTTCTCCAAGAAAATAAAACAGCTTCCTTTTATGGATATTAAGGATCACATGAAATCAGACAGATATTCTCCTTTACTATTATTGATAGTTTTTGTATCCAAAGCACCTAAAAGCTCTTGCTTTTCAAGATGGCTATACTAGAGAGGAAATGTTAGAATTATCTCATACCAAAGCTTTATTATTGTGATTTTTGGAGAACTTTTTTAAAAAGTAAAATCCCTTCATTACTGTTTTAATGCTGCCAAGGAAAAGATTCATGATTGTTAATGTGAATGTAGTTCTGAGACTGTGACTGTGTTATTTGCTATTATCTGGATTCTTCTGTGAGTTGAGGGTGGTATGCATCTCAGATGCCACTTCCTGTGTTGGCTTCACCAAAAGGTGTACTTTTATTACTCCCAGGACACCTCTTGCCTGGTGTATTGTTGATTAGCTCAGGTCTCATTTCTGACCCAGGAAATCTGCCCTACACAAGAACAAATTATAAGTCAGGCTCTGGAGACCGGCATCTCTGCTTTCCCAGAACTTGGGAAAGTGTGAGAGCTGTCCGCTGTTAGCTAGGAGTGGGAGGAGCTCATTAACTGCATTGGTTTTCAAGCCATCCCTGCCTCACCCATCCTCTATTTCTTGGTTTTAAGACAGTTGAGACAGGAAGTTGGAGAAGGGTATTGCGCTTCCTAAACAAATAAGATTTTAGGTAGACCTAGAGATTTGTTTTCTGAAAGCCCATTTTACCTTCAAGGAAATACCATGAGTAAACTGTCCACAGGGGTTCTAGTTTAATGTTGGTGAGTCTCATGGTTATTTTCTATTTTGGGGGAAGGGAAATCTGCTGTAGCAACTTTTACATTGGCTAACTTTGCTGATGTCATTTGCTAGTAGAGGAAATTTGTGGCTCTGGGTTATCAAGCTATAGATGGCTGTCCAGATACTGTCAAATCCGCTCTGCATGCCAGACACACAGGAAGGCATTTTACTTACCAAAGGAATCATAAAAAATAAAAACTGATGGAAAACAGGGTCTTTTTTATTTTCTTATGTATCAGACACTGAGCTAGATGTTAGGCTTTAAGGGCATGAAACACGTGTTTAAAAACATTAATTCTATATTGAAGTCTTGGCAAGTGACTGGCTTACTTTAAACAGGCTGTGGTGGTTCAGTGATGTGTTCTGTGGATTGCTGCAGGTCTGTCTTGTAGATGAGGAAACAAGGAATAAGGTGCTCATTGTTTAGTAGAGAACTCATAAAGATCTAACTATGGCAGCAGTTGTAGACTTGAAGAGGGGAAAAGGATTTGATAAGCATTAAGAGGCACTCAGAACAGGTATAGTGGCTGAAAAAAATATGTGGTATTGGAAAAGGCCAACCTGTAATTAAATCCAGGTCCAGAGTGACATCATTTGGGTGGACAGGGTAAGAGCGCATCACTCAGATCAATAAACAGATAAATTGAATTAATCACCTTACAGGCAACAGCAGAGACTACAGGGACACTGAAGTCAGAAGAAACAGAGAACGCATAGTTGAACAAAAGGCTTAGAAGTTGACCGGCCTGACTCCAAATCTTGGCTTTGCTACTAGTTATATGTGATCTCTGAGTGACCCACTCCAAGCTGAAGTTCCTCATCTGGGAAAGGGAAAATAAAAGCAATAACTACCACTAAGAACTTTGGGAGACAGCAATCATTACAGTGTGTACAAATAAATATGAAGTGAATATAAGGTTATCAATAGAACTCTTTTCTAAAGTCAGAAGAGGCTTCATGGTAGCAGTGATATTTGCCATGGGTCTCAAAGAATAAACTTTGGCAAGGCTAAGGATGGGGAAAAAATAAAGAGTTGTTATAATGTCTAATATTGCTTCAAAATAGAGGAAAATTTGAGGTGAAAAGAAAGTGAATATATGCTTGTTGGTGTGCTGAGGCTAGTATGGGAATAGGGCTGCTGCTATTTTGAATGTGATTTTCAAATGGATAGTATAAATGAAATGCTGCATCCTATTTAGGGATGGTCCAGTTAGTTCATCACTGTATTCCATTTTCTTCAAGCACATAGTGGTGGCAGACAAAGAGAAGCAATATAAAATAGGTATTGTTAGGTTCAAAAACATGGTAACCATTTCTTGACCATATGTGAAAGTCAGTAAGCACAACTGAACTTTGTGTCTGAGGGGCACCTGATGCGAAGCAGTATTTTTCCTACTGTTTCAGATTCAGAGGAGATAAGATATGCTTCAATAAATGTGAGAAAACTGGACTCATGGTGAATAGGTGCTCCCTTATTCCTTTATGAAAAGAAATTAAAGATAAAAACACACACTGTTGCCAAACCATTGCCTGAGATGACACACTAAGGCAATGGTTAGCTTAGGGAGGAAGTGGATACTGATCTCCCTCAGAAGTAGGAAGTAAATTTAGTCGCCAATTGGAATTTACAAGGTTCTCTCTGATTGCCTCTCCCTGATAATAAAGGTACTTCTGCATTAAGTATAGAAACCACCAAAGAGGGAGGGAGGGAGGGAAAGAGAAAGGTTTTGAAAACTTAATTTTTTTTACTCTCAGTATTTTTATCCTTCTCTGGCCAAATTCACACACTGAAGCCCTAATCTAATCCCCAGTAGGATGGTACTAGGAGGTGGGCCTTTTGGAAGTAATTGGTTTATGAGAGTGAGGCCCTTGTGAATGGATTTGTGCCTTTATGTCTGAATTACTGTTTTGTTTACTGAGATGGAATATCTGACATCTAAAGGACAAAAAGTTTATTTTGGCTCAAAGTTTGTAGAGATTTCAGTCCACAGTCAGAAGGCTGCAAGGCAGGGTGGCATGGCAGTGGGGCATGAGGAGAAACAGTTCATGGTAGGCAGAAGGCAACAAGCAGCAAGCTGGAAGTCACAAACCACAAGCAACTAGCCTCTCTCTGTCCCACATGTTCTATCCACACTAGCTGCCTTTTGGGCTGGTACCATAAAAGGTGAAAAAATCACATGGAAAAATTAGGTAAGAGAGTAGACACCAATAAAGTTGTAATTCCAGTAAACAACTAAAAAAGAAATATAAAAGACTTGGGAAACAGAAATGAAGATGAGATAAAATCATCACAGAATTTGCTATGTATTAAGTCTCATGTATATGTTAGTAAATTTTAAGAAATGAAATTGTAGAGATGGACTTTTTTTCCAAACAAAAAGCAATAAATTTAGAAATAGGAAATTAGTAAAGTGTAAAAACTTCTGAATGTGAAGAAATATGCAAATATATATGTGAACAGTATAGATAAAATAAATTACTAAGAGTGAAAAACCAGGGAGCTATAAGTGGAATAACTCAAAAGTAAATTTTTAGTTCTAATTAAACTATTAAAAACAAAAAAAAAATAAAGCAAATATCTCAACAAAGTAGTAAAAAACAACATGTTTGAAGACATTTAAAAAAGGAAGGACAAGAGAGTAAATGCAAAAATCAACAAAAGAGAAAATAGTAAACAGACAAAAGGTGATATATGGGAAAGTACCTGAAATTCTGAAATAGGAGACCAAATTCATACACAGTTGTATGGAACAAGGAAATTCTTGTTCCAGGAGAGACTATACTTGCAAGGCTATTTGAAAATACCTCAACAGGTAAAGATGCAAGCATTCTGTACCATATATGCACCAGAGAAACATATGCATATAGGCATAATGTGAATTATACAATGTAATTAGTTGTAACATCTTAGTGATAGTGTGAAATGTAGAAAATATAAATGTCCATCCACAGGCAAGTGGATAAATTGTGTCATTTTTATTCATTGCAGCATTGAAAATGAGCTAGGGCTACACACATTAACATGGAAAAAATTGTCAAAAACACAATATTGATTATTGCTGGTCTATTTTAATGCTATTGCTTATATTATTAAAATATTTAAAGATACTAAAATATGTGGGAATGATGAATATCACATTCAGGTTCAGGTAATCTCTGGAGAATGAGAGAGATGGAAAACGAAAGAATACACAGACAAAATTATATTTATAGACTATTCCCTTAAAAATAATTGCAACAAAGAAAAAAGATAAATAATATATTAAATAATTCAGAATATGAATATAATTGAAGATTTTATTGCTTCAGCATTAAATTGTGCTCTATGTGTGTATCACTAACTTATAACAATGATAATTTTACATATAAGAGCTTAGTTCTGAGGGGAACGAATGACATTCCCCATACTTTGGCATTAAGCCCTCCTACTACTGCCTACCTTCCCTTCAGTAAGGATTGTGAAAGAGGATTAACACTGTATTTATTTCTCCAATTCCTAGTCATCCCCCGACCTACTGAAATTTGTAATCCTATAGGACAATTAAATTTTTGCTGAGCCCTCTCCTTTTTTTTCCACCTGCAGAATTTGATAGTGCTGGTCCACCTTAGTCCTCAATCTCTCCTAGATCTCGACAACTCACTCTCCTGGCTCTGTCTTTGGTTGTTCCTGGCCAACTTCTTTGGCAGGCTCCATTCCATTGCATCCCTCTTCCATGCTGTCTTCCTTCGCATTCAGACTTCATCACTCTCATTCTGTACATTCTCCTGGTGATTGCAGCTAAACTCTAGACTTCTACAATCAGTTTCTGCTATTCTCTACTGGAGATAATTTATTGTGTATTTATCTATTAAGAATTATTTAGGGTGAATGATTCTCTGAAAAAATTAAGCAAGGTTTTAAATATATTTTCATAGGGGTAAATTTTTACTAATCCAAAGTTTTGTTACTCCTCTAAAAAAATAGAATTTTCTTTTCTAAGGAGGAAGGCATTTGTGCAAATATCAGGTGTTTGTGAGAAATATTTATAAGAGCTAAGGTTTTTACTTTTGGTGGCTTGTTAAAATACTGTAGCTTAATCTGCCAATAATATAAGGAAATGCATCCCAGGAATTTGGATATATACCAATCCTGCAACCAAAGAGCCCATTTATTAAAGCACTTGCTTAGGCAGATGCAGGGGCTGGGGGCTTGATCCCTGGGCTTGCCATGCTGGCCTGGTCCCCCTGGAGCACTGAGATATCAATTGAGACTGGGCATGGTGGCACACGCCTGTAATCCCAGGGCTTGGGAGGCTGTAAACAGAAGGATTACTAGGAGTCCGATCTATTAAGTGAGGCCTTCATAGAACCTGTAGACTCTGCACTAAATAATTTAAAAAAGAACCCATTGACCAGCATATCATGACCTAATTTTTTCTGAAAATAAAAATCATTATGAAGTTTGTTGTAATGACAGACCAACAATCTTGCTCTAAATTTTAATATGCCACAGGATTAATAATGATTGCAAGAATGGTTAGCCTATTAATTATAAATCCATATTACCTGTAATATGACTGATGACCACGCAATTCAACACCAATATTTCTTCTGTATTTTCTATGAGTTCTTGAGTAATTATCCAAGTGAAGTTTTCAAACCATCTTTTAAAAAGGTAAAAATACACTGTTCAATAAATAGTAAATATATATTTTATATGAGAAATGGGGCCCAAATTTTAGTTCCAATTTATGGCAAAATTCAGAATTTTATCTTTAATTTTATCTACTACATTTAAACCGAGGGAATATAGTATGGGAAAAAGATCTTGTCACTGTAGGTCTGAATATTTGTGATGAGAGCCTTACAACTCTTCTTTTGAAAAATTGTGATAAAATGTTCAACCGGTCGTTTTCGGTCTCTGTACCACCTTGTGAAGAAAACCACATTAAGGCCCTGAAACTGACGAGTTCATGAGTTCCACTTCCTGTTATGAGAAGGCAAGTGTGTCTTATACTCACTGACATTCTTGAAGATTGTTTTCATTCTCCCCTAAAAACTAACATACGTTTCAAACTCATACACATGAAGTGAAACTGAAACTCCCTATAATTTGTTATTTCTGTCCTATGGAGTCTCTCTGGCCAGCGGAAACAGTTTGAGCAGTTAATAATTGATTTAGGAGAAGTGTCATCATGCCTGGGTTGCTTCGCTGTCTAAGATGCTCTCTCTGCTTTTGCAAATCAATGGCACTGGGCGTTTGCTTAAGGTCCTGCCTTGTCCAGTTTTGGATTCCCTCTTCTCACCCCAGCCTGGCTACATGAATCTGGCCATATCAACTGATTCGAAGATAGCATCATACAATTCATCAACATTGCTGAATTCCTGTTATTGTGTTTAATGAATTTTTATATTTTCTTCTAATGCTTTTAAAAATATTTTTATCCTTTAAAAAATAAAAAACAAAGGCCTGGCCTTGAGTAAAATTGAGACAGAGTGCACACTTTGCATTGGGCTGCCTCTGGAAGCAGGTCTAAAGCTTGTTGGAGCTAGAGGCCCTGGGGTCCCTCTGAACCCACAAGGAAAGAGTGGAAGAGACAGCACTCTGCTGGTACCCTTGGGGCCATGGAATCAATATTGCTGTTTATCTCTCTTAGCAGATTCTGTAACTGTCCTATAGGGACTTCCTCGCAGTTGCTCAATCTTTGTAAAGATGCTCTTTTGCTTGAAATAATGTAATTCTCCTTGTTCCTCTGGGGCCTGGGACTTCCCCCACTCCCTGTTCTCCTGATTCTTAGCTGTTTTCATGGTTACCTGGTAGGGACTTTTGGATCCCATATTCCCAGATCTGGTGCCTCTCATCTGTATTGAGATGATTTTTGCCTTGAGTCCCAGCTGGCAGCTAAGTTTAAGCTTCAAATGACATATAGATTTGGGTAGCAATATTTTGTCAATGGATCCTAACAGGCTTGTATTTGTCTCAAATAACTGGCACATCAAAAAAGATATTCGGATCAGGGAAGCTGAGGCAGGAGGATTCCAAGAATGAGCTCAGACTGGGCAATTTAATGACTTAATGGGATGTTGTCTATTTCTATTGTATAAAGTCTTCCTGGCTAGTGGAAACAGTTTGAGCTTAGTAGAAAGGCTCTGAACTCAACCTCCAAGAAGGAGGAAAAACAAGATGCCTGGAAGTTATAATGTGAAGAATATTAGAACAAGAAGGAGCCAGCATGGGAGGTGGGAGGTACAACTGAAGAGAGAACATTTCTGTGACAACACGCTTAGATTTAAGTAGCATGCCATGATTGACATGTACTATTTTTGCACAAAATGTATCCCTGAGAAACTAATCACCCATCCACATGAAAAAGGGACTTGAATAAAATAAGGGGTCAGGGAAGGATTTCCTAACCTATCTATTCCCTAGGAAGTATAACTTAATGGTTATTGCTGAAGAAAACACACATAATACTTTTCCTAAAAATATATGTATTTTTTGTTTCATAGATATAAAATATTGCATCACATGTTATCATATAAACTTGTATATTTTAGAGCATTTTTCACAAGTACATCATGTCAGATCTATATAGAGACCTATAGGATTGCCATTCCTTTTTTTTTTTTTTTCGTGGAACTGAGGATTGAACTCAGGCCCTTGCGCTTGCCAGGGAAGCACTTATACCACTGAGCTATCTCTCCAGTCCCAAGATTGCCATTCTTGTATATATTTTGATTTTAAAACAATAAATACGTTCAGAGTGATATTTCCCTGGATAACACAGCTAAACATTACAATAGCCATGAATTAATCTCAAGCTTCTGGATTTTTAAATCTTATCACATTTCTACCATTTAACAGGTAGTAGAATCATACATGAAAGCTATTAGATCAATAGTTAGATGTGTAAAATACTAGCAAGATGCATCTAAAGTAGCATAAATTATTGTAGTAAGTTGTCTACTAAACTTTAGAGCTACTTTTCAACTGTTTTTTGATTTTTTTCAACTTCTATACTTGTTAACATAAATGCAGATTTAAACTTGAATAAATTCTGCTTGGATGTAGAAAAATATGAAACTTCTTTAAGCTAAAATTTTCTCTACATGTGCATACATACATAATTGACCATTTGAAAGCATTTTGTGAGTTATATTTTTGCTGATTTTCTATGAATTGTTTATCATGTGTTGTAGGTAAAAATATATTTCGGATATGTTGTGTTATGTCTCATTTGAAGATTTAAAGAACAAGTACAGAATAGCAGTTGGTAACTAATTTGTCTTCCATAAAATACGTGAGAAATATTCAGAGATAAAGGCAGAATAAGACATTTAAATTTGGCTGCAAATAAGAATTTTTTGACAAGAAAAGTTGGAAGTTCCTGAAATCCCACCAAAAGAGATATGGAATTTATTTCCTTAGATATTTAATTCAACGCCTAAATGTAACCTTGTGTGATAGCAGGACCCAAGGGTTAGCTCAACATGAACCTGTAATGGTTTGTGATTGTGGCAGTTTTCCTCTCAGTTTGTTTAAATAATCACCATTATGTAGCCATTGTACGAAAACAGGTTATATTTTTCCTTCTCACATAAAAATGTAAAAGGGGACATATTTTATAATTTTTCAAAAAAACTTCAGCGACCGCTGCTGTCATAACTAAAGTAGTAGTGAGTGAGCTGCCTGTGGGTGGAAACAGGAAACATTAGTGATAAATGTTCTGTTGCTTTTTTTTTTCAGGTTCAGCTCGATGTATATTGACTCTAATTAGCACATTTTGTGCCTCAGCTAGTAGCTCTCCTTTAGCTCTGCTTGGAGAGTTTTTTTTAGAATCCACCCCGCTCATAAACACTGCCACCTCCTCCCTCCTTCTCTCTTTACAAATGTTACAACACAATCAGAAATTTCCCCTTTTCTTTCCTTCCTGCATTTTCAGCAGGTTCCCTTGCGTCAGAAGCCGAGGAAGAAAACTCAAGGTAATCAGCTTTTGTTTCTTTATCCCCCTCCGCGCATATGTGTGTGTGTGTGTGTGTGTGTGTGTGTGTGTGTGTGTGTGTGTGTGTGTGTGTGTATTTTTCTTCCTGGTTGTCTTCTTTGGGATCAGGTTTTTGTCTGTCTGAATGTTAATATCAGGAGGTAGGTGACAGATTATTTTTTGTTTATTTTTGGATTGATTTTAAGAAATGTCGGCACGCTGTTCATTTGGGTTAATCCCTCGTGGTGTGTCAATATCAACAGAGCTTAGACAGACTGGCACTGAATCGGGAAGTAACTGTGTTTTTGGGTGGATTTTAACCCTTCCACGTCTCTTGCATAACTAGTGCTAGCATCACTGAAAGGAGAGGAGTGACAGCAACGATGTGCTTCTCAGCCTTGGGATTTTAATCTTTCAATTAATTCTTGGTCACTAATAGCTGTCGACCGATCCTTGCACGGCAGGCTCACTGCTTCTTCGGCACATCTTAAGCCTTCTAGGCACAGGGTGAATGTTTGAAAAATACCACGGGCATGTGAAATTTGGGGCTGTATTTCCTTCTGTGAAAAATCCAACTCTAGGGAGGTAAATAATTAAAGATGCCTTTCACATTGTGACAGGAATCAACGTAACACCTCTGTGTATAACTGTTGCAGGTCTTTTCAGGATGAGCCGCAGGAGGATATCGTGTAAAGATCTGGGACATGCTGACTGTCAAGGGTGGCTGTATAAGAAAAAGGAAAAGGGGACTTTCCTAAGCAACAAATGGAAAAAGTTCTGGGTGGTGCTCAAGGGGTCGTCGCTGTACTGGTACAGCAGTCAGATGGTGAGTCCCCTCTCCTCCTCCTGTCCCAGCCTCTCTGCCAAAGAGTAGATAAAATATCACATATCAGGTGACCCTCATGACAAGGTTAATTTAGATTTTTGGGACTTGGGCCACAGCCAACATAAAGTTCTAGATTCCGTTCTGGTCCAGGAGAAATGAAGCTTATTCTATTATGTATTATGGAAGAGATAACCATCGTGCTTGACAACTCTTTTTGCTCAGGAGGAAGGAAGGGAGGGGGTCCCAAATTTATATCCTTGTTGATGGAGACTTTCAGGTTCTATTAATGTTACTACCCCACAAGAGAGATTCCAATAATTCAAAGAGTTATGTGGAGATCAATTAATTTGAAAAATTTACCTCGCTAAAGTCTCTATTAAAAAGATACTCAGCTTCTTCTTTTATTAAAGGTATGAATTAAGTCCTGAGAAGTTATTTCCATCTCTCCTTTGTTACCTTCATCCCCTTCCTTTCCTCTGGCCTTCTTTATTAGGTGGATTGGTTTGGAACAGCTAACTTGTGTGCCAGCTTTGTGGTAGTGCCTGGAGTTCCTTTTTGCACGAGGGCATGAAACCACTGAAGTGTGGACAGCACCGTGAGATAGTTGCCTAGTTTACCCTTTAATAGGCATATACTGTTGCAGTGTGCTTCACAAACTAGTTTTCTGTGGAAAAGAACTGGAGACAAAGTGATTGCTTGATGGTATGCCAATCTTTTATGGCTGGAAACATTTTCAAATGATGCTTTTGTTGAATATTGAGTCACTAATCTTTTCCACAGTTGATCTTGGGAGAGCTGGAACCTCTTTGTGGGATGGAGATCAGTGATGAGGGTTCTTTCATAACTCAAGGGAAAACTACTTAAGAATTGCTCATAAGCCAGAGCAACTCGACTAACGTGACACCGTGCCTTTAAAATCACTTGTGCATGCCCACTACTCAAGGTGCATGTTATAGAACATGTGAATTTATGAATGTGAAATAAGAGCTTCACATTATTTGTGAGCCAAATTTTTAGCTGGTGAATTTATTTCTAGAGGCCACTAGTCAAAATAATTTGCATTTCCAAAAAAGAAACAAAAACAAATAAACTAAATAAAAATTGTATTATCCAGACCCAAGGCAATAATTGCTTAAATTGGACTCAAATCTAGTCTAGTTCCTTGGAATAAGCACAGTCTTTTGGAACTGCTCTCTGTATCCCTGTCCCTAGAGCTTTCACCCCAGAGCATGGCACAAAGCTCTTTGTAGGGTTCTAAAAAAATGTGCTTGTTGGAGGATTTTGTGAGTGTTAATAACTTTACCAAAGCTGTAGGTGCTCACCGGAAGGAGCCACTCTGTAGAACGTGCAGTCTCCCACTATCTCCTTTCTCTTCCTTAACTCTTCTCTTCTGGATAGAGCTTCATGTTGTCTAGCACAGAATTGTTTTGCCCTAATTAAAGCAACCTGAGCTGATGAATTTGCTTTCTCTTATAGGGAGGCTTGAAGCTAGTTTTCTTTCCAGTTATTATTTTAGGTTCGTGGGTAATTATGGTGTGTGACTGTCATCTGCACCATAGCTGACTTTGTAGGATTTCTAGAGGATGTTGATGGTGCATGGCACACCTGTGGGAAGTCAATACAGCTTGACTTCAGCAATAAATTAATCTTATCAACCAGGTTATTTAGCACATACATTCTGGATACTGACACTGTTTTCAAATGTAAACGAAGCAGTTCTGACCCTAGGTGGTTACAGACATGGCTTATATGGTGCCATCTTTTGCTTCTTCTGCAGGAGTTCTGCCTTCGCTCTGTCAGGTGTTCAGGAATCTTGGTCTTCTATGGGGAGCAGCAGTGTTGTGAGAGGGTAGAGAGAAGATGAGGATGGAGCCTCAGACACAGGAAGGCTCTGTCCTGACTTTTTCATGCAAGTGCAGAACGCACTGTGTAGATGCTTGAATATAGTTAGATTAGCTACTTCATTTTGAAAATAAGTTTGCTTTTTTGTGGTTAGGGAAGTCATGAATTATGATTTAGTACTGGGGAGAAGACAGATTCTCATTCTCTCTCTGTCTCTGTCTCTGTCTCTGCATGTCTATCTGTCTGTCTGTTTTTCTCTCTCTCTCTTTCTCACTCACTCACACACACACAGACACACTCTCTGACATCAAATTATATATTTGTTGAGGGAAAAATGGTCCCAATGGAGAAGTACTTAATTAGTAGTCATATTCCTGCTATCTGTGTGAATATCAGCTGTGAAATAAGAGCCAGGCACATAGCCCCAAGACAAAACATTTATTGACTTTATACCACATAGAAAATTCAGATTTGACAAAGTTGCTTCAAAGGCACCCAGGCCTAACCAACAGCCATCTAATTCTGCCTCCCATATTCCCTATTTTTGTGCCTTTGGACGTAGCTGAAAGCTTAGAGGGAATGGCCCTCTCAGAGAAGGTCTACTACTATCTCTGCAAGAGATATTCTAGGTATCTTTCAGATTTCACACTTGATAGTTCCTTAGAATCACCTCAGAAGCAGCAGTGATCACATCTGGTGGCTGAAACGGCTGAGACTTAGAGACTGTGTTTGCCGTTCGAAGACCTACACCTCATGTCAGTGTAGGAATCATAAGTTTAAGAAAGCTTCCCCCTCGAAACCCTTAGATTCCTAAAGCCATGGTCCTGATCCATGCCAACGTGAGTTCATTTGGGGATAAGGATAAGCACTAAAGTCAAGCCTGCTGTCTTCTGCTGGCTGTAGAGTTCTAAGAGAACAAAGCAGTTCTGCTGTGAAATGACAGTGATCTCCCAGGTTCTTCTGCCTCTGCGCCCAAGTGCCTGAGGAGGCCACATCAGCCTCTCTTTCCTCCTGCCTCTTTTGTTGTCTTTGTTATTCAGTAAGCAATGCACAGCACACATCACTGTCTTCTTTTCCTACATGTCTGGGCTTCTAATTGTACCACTCAGACTTCCTTGAGAAAGGTCACCTGTCACTGTCCATGTCACATTTTATATTCTTCTCTCTCTTTCTTTCTTTCTTTCTTTCTTTCTTTCTTTCTTTCTTTCTTTCTTTCTTTCTTTCTTTCTTTCTTTCTTTCTTTCTTTCTTTCTTCTTTCTTTCTTCCCCTCCCTCTTTCTTTTTCTTTTTTTGAGGAATTGGGGATTGAACTAGCCAGGCAAGTACTTATTCTGTTGATCTATCTCCCTGGCCACATTTTATATACTTAGAAAATGATACAGCACACAAGATTTCACACCGTGCCTTTCAAAGCAATGTGTAAGTTTAATGGCTATGCAAATCCCAGCGGGTTAAAATCTTGGGATTAAAACCCATTTTTATTTTCCCATGCTCTGGGGATGAGGTACAAGTTTACTTTCTGGCTCAAAGGGATCAACTGCAACTGATGCCTCTCATGCTTCCACACTTCCTCCACACCAACCCCATTACAGAGCTTCTGGTTTTTGTTACAGCATGTGCTGATCATTTCTCTCCTCAGAAACTTCATCTCCATGCTGTGATGTCTTTCTCCCCCATAATTCCCCCAAGTGTATTGTTCTTTAGAAGAAGAAAATTAGTTTAAATGCCTTTCTTTGGTGTGGAGTTATCTATGGCCCTAAAATTGGTCACCTCTCTGTTCCCTGATCATCTTCTATCATCACCATCACCACCTTGTTTTTCTATGTGTGACAGATAGGCTGTTTTCCATAATTAATAGTAATCTCTGTAGGGGGAGACCATGGGTGTATATTTAATGCCTCACTCAGTGTCTGACATTTGGTAAGCACTCGGTTTATATTTGTTGATTCCATCCATAAATTAAAATCAGAAATTTTGAGAAAATGAGATTGTGAATCAGAACCGTTTTTGTAGGATGTAAATTTCCAGCACTGGGATTTTTGTTTCTATTTTTAAAAACAGATAGAGAAGTTGTAAGTTGGGTCTTCCAGAAAGGCCCCCTGGTCTCATATAGGTCCTGCATAACTTCAATTTTGCTGACACTTCATTAGGAGTATGAGGAGACCACTCTAGCCTTAGGACTAACGTAGACAAAGGAATAAAGATGTGAACAAGCTGTGCCAGCGCACCATGGTGGGCATTCTGTTGAATTCTCATAATAACCAACCAAGATGGATTTTATTGCCTTCTTTTTTCAAGAGGGTTTACTGAAGCTCAGGGAATTGAAAGAACTTATTTAGTGCCTCATAAGAAGTAAATGTCAGAGTAGGGACTACAACTAATATCTTCCAACACAAAAGCTAGACTCTTCTCTAGACTGCATGACTCCTCTATGAGACGTGACCCAGGGACAGTAAATAGGGACCTGTTGCACACAGTGCAGGGATGTGAATATGACCCAGTAGGCAGCAGGAAGCCAGTACATATTCTTGAGCTAGGGGTGAAATCTGCATGTTAAACATATTAATATAGCCTCAATACATTGAGGATGAGAAAACTTTCAAAAGGCTAGTTAGGAGATGGTAAACACACACACACACACACACACACACACACACACACACACACACACACACACACACAGTCATTCAATACATGAAGTCCTGGATGAGAATGCTAACAGATTTGGAACAACGTCCTGATTAAAAGTAGGGAGGAGGGGAAATCTATGGAGGGTGAATGGATATAGAACATAAAATTTGAGGCTAAAATGCGAGTGAGCTCAAGATTTTGAATTTGGAGAGACTGAAAAAATTGTATAAAAATTAAGGAAGAGATAATTTGTGGCAAAAGTGTAGACACTCACTTCAATTCGTTTTTACTTATTTTTAAAAATTGTTTTCCCTTTTTCCACTAGATTTTGATGTAAACCACTACAGATTTCCATCTTTAAAGTAACCATTTATGCTGCTCTATCAGTATTTCAAGGGAGCCCTGGGGCCCCTGAGTGAAACACTCTATGCTTTTATTTCATGAAACTTTTAGGTAAAAAAATGAGGCTCATAGGTTAGCCTGTTTTGTCCACATTGTTCAGGCTTCTCTCTCTGCAAATCTGAACTTCCTAAACAAGTGTGACCCTGCTTTTCTGGCATTACCTGAACGCTCCTGGGCTGAAGTGATGTGTTGACTTTATCCATTTTATCCCTAGCTAAACATGAGCTTCATGTGAATTTCACACGATCTTAGATTTGAAGGCACTTTTCCTGGGATTGGTTAACTGAGGATATTTGTACTAAAGATCTCCTCAGTTTTTGGATTAGGCAAAGTTTATCCTCATATAAAAATGTTACTTGATAACCAGAATTTCTTCAGTTATGAGGCAGCTATTCTTAAAGTTTCAATAAATATGAAAAATTAAATATGAGTTTAAGGAAAACAGAATGGGCTAATTTTTGATTATTGATTATTTAATTATTGATTATTTAATTATTAATTATTTAACAATTGATAATCCTGAATTATCAATAATTATCCATTACCATATATTTTATTGCCATAGGCAATAAAAAATAGTGACTACAGTGTTAATATTTGAGAATGTATTCTGCACTTCTATAATTTGAACTGTGTCTCTGTTCCCTAGAAGGAATAGGCACTGAGATTTTTTTGAGAAAATTACTTAATCATCACATTAATTACTGGTTACATAAATCATTTAATCCAAGCATTGTTGAGAACCTCCAGTATCTCCTGATGAGGAACTAGTCTAGTAAATTGAGAATTTGGGATTTGTAATTTATTTGAATTACATATTCAATGCCTTAGATAGCACAGCTCTGAATGTATCTAAAGTAAAATCCTAATGCTTTAAAATGTTTCTACTGGGAAGAGGATTCAAGCCAAGTACATGAAATCGGTGAATTTTGTGCTAAACAAGAATTTAGGTTAGAAAGGAGAATGAGAAGGTGAATTATTGATGGTCCAGACAGAGCAAACTGTACTGTGTCAATAGCTACAAGTGACAAGTTGACCTCAAATGATGACTCAGGGATCATAGCTTTACTTGTTAGTCCCCAGAGTCTTGAACCAGAATGCCTTCCCGTTTAAAATCCCTTGAAATATACATAGGAGACAGAGTGCATGCACATACACATACTCTTTGAACACAAAGCGATATACATTTAATTTATATTCATGTATGTATAAATACACACAGGCATAAAAATTAGTATGCATTCATATATACACATGTAAATTTAATTGTACAAAGATATATTGACATACCGGTTTCTGATACAATTCTGTAAGCCTCCATTTTCTGAGTAAATTTTGACTAAGAATACTTCGAGAAGATCAAATACAAATAAAAGCATGTGAAAATGAAAGGAACACATAGAAAGAAGAGCAATTTTATGTATACTTTAGAAGATGTCTGTTTGCATGAGTACTGTGATTTTATTTGAAGAGAAAAAATTGGAGTAAGGATGTTCAGACCCAGAAATGATTTCCTTCGGCAGCCATGGGCTCCCCTGTGCTGTGGATTCTAAGAAGACAGAAATCCTGCAGGAAGATGATTTTAAGCCATAGGCAGGAGTGGGCTGGAAGACAACTGGGGTTCCTCTGCACAGTAGTTCTGGATCTGGAGGGAGAGTTTAGGTTCCTCAGGACTTATGTTGAGGGTGTGTGCTTGTTTCCCAAGCAGTATGATGACATGTGGCCCAAGAAATGAGTTGAAGTTTTGGGTTGATTTTAAAATTTTTTTCTGAGAAGTAGTTATTTGAAGATTTATTGTTCCTCTGAAGCAGGCTTGCCCAAGGACCAGGGGCAGGTGCTTCTATAAATAAGTGAGCAGCTAAATTCATCTATCACTGTGCTGCTGTGTTTAATTTTCCATAGTGTGCATCTCAAGGACATTTCAAAAGAAATCTATGCAATGGCAAGTTTTTAAAAAATAATGAGTTTCTTAAAGGGGTAGTAGTACAAGGAAATAAGTTTGAAATGATTTCTTTAAAAAGACACAGGAAAAAAGCAAACAAACAAAAAGATACAGGAAAAAGCATGCTAAGGTAGAAGGTATACTGAACTCCACATCAAAAAGACAGGTCATACCCTGGTATGCTCCCACAGGATGGCTTAGATGAGCTGTACACTTTCTTAGGGGCCTTTGATTCTTACTTTTCTAAATAGAAGTGTGAAAAGATGGTCAACCCTGGGGAAGAGGTGATACGCATCCAGGGGACATTAATCCCTAATATTTTCCCCCTTCAAATCTTAAACAATTTTCTGTAGCAAATGAATTTTAATCTTTTATTGGCTAATGATGATTCAGAGTATTATATAAGCCTTTCAAATTTATTTTTAATAATTGTGATGAGATACATGTATCAGAAAGTTTATTATCATAATCACTGGGAAGGTTATGTTCAATCCAGTAGCATTGAGACTATTCACATTCTTGTGAACTTCTTCTCTTTGTTTTTACTCTAGAACTCTTTTCATCTTGCAAAACCAAAGCAATAGCTCTCCTTTCCTTTCTCTCCTGGTCCCTGAGAACCACCACTCTACTTTCTGTCTTTGTAAATTTGACTACTTAGGTTCTTTACATTAAGTGTATGTATTACCTGCTCTTTTATGAATGGCTTACTGCATTTACTATAAAGTCTGCAAGGTTTATCCACGTTGTTGCTGGTATTATTGAACATTGAGTCAGCCCGGTCTTTTCCACATAGGAGCTGTCTCCACCAAGCTCCATGAAGTCTTCCACTGGTCTCTTTCCATGTACAGTTAGCCCTCTGAACTTGTGAGTTCCATATACTTGGAGTGAACTACTCATGAATCAAAGTATTTGTAATATGTGAACATATACACACATTCTATCAGGTCATTGTGCCTTATGCTTCTTGTCATCATTCCTTTAACAATACAGAGTAACACTGAGAATAATGATTTACATAGCATTTCCATTGACCTATAGGAAGCCAGTGCCAGACTTTCATTCCTTGCTAAGGCTGAATAATACCTTATTACATCTATAGACTATGTTTTGTTTATTCATTCATATCTGCTGAAGGATACATGATTCTTTCACCTTTTGGCTATCGTGAATAATGCTCTTATACGAATATGAGCACACAAACCACCTCCTTGACAACCGGCGCTCAGTTCTGTGAGTGAATACTGAGAAGTACTTGCTTGGTTTTGCGTTCCTACCAAAAGCACACAGAGATTCCAGTTTCTTTGCATCCCCATCACAATGTATTTATTTGTGTATGTATTTTTGATAGTAGCCATTTTAATGCATGTGAGTTGGTATTTTGCTATTGTTTTGGTTGCATTTTTCCAAAAGCCAATGACTTTCATCATTATAACCATGGGAATATTTGTATATCTCTTGAAGAGAAATATTTTTTCTCCATCTTTAATTGATATTTGTTGTTTGTTGGTGAGAAATATCTCGATATTTTAATAATATTCATGAAACCCATCAAAATAGGTTGAAGAGATCTTTAAGTTCCTGAAATATCTGAAAATTTAATATGTATGTGTGAAGCCAGTGTTGTGCTCCATTCGTTGGGTGCTACATTGACCAGCTGTCTTAGAAGCATTTACCTCATATATTATTACTTTTAAATCTCTATTATGGGAAGAGGAGAATTTTAAATGTTCTTAAGTAGTGTTGCTTTATTCTTTCCCTACTTTTACTTTGACTGTGGATGGTAGAACAGCTTGATTAGATACCAAGATAAGCAGTTGATTCTGTAACAGGGAGATTTAATCACATTTCTTTTGATTCACCTAAGACCTTCTTCTTATCTCCCTCTCCCTCGATTCCCCTCCTATCTCCCTCACCTCTCCTCTTCCCTGTGCTCTTGAAGAGACAACCACAAGTAGGTGAAAGTGACTGTGTCTCTTGGGCATAGGCCCCTGAGGGGCGTGTGGGGGCTAAGGCCAACCAGGGGCAGCTTTGTGAATGGAGTATGCGAGAGGAATTTTACGTGCAGAGAGCAGTCACACGCAATGCTTTTAAACTGTGAGTTTTCCATCTTAATGTCAGTTTATGAAACTGACATTTCTGGAAGGAATGACTATCTTGATGTGTCATACTACATAAAAGAATAAAATACTATGATTCTATAGGGAGAAAATGGAGATTAGCCAGCAGGACTGGTGGACACCTCAGAGGGAGAATGCCAGCCACCTCATTCTATTTTATTTTATTATATTGAAGAACAAAAGCAATGAGACAGAGCGGTTCTTCCTTTGTGTCCTCCTTTATTTTTTGTTTAGTACCAGCCACCTCGTGATGAGCAGTGAGCAGGATCTAAAGTGGTAGCAAGGTGCTCACATCTGTTGGTGATTTTTAGGAGGAAATAATAAAGCAGTATTATATATCTCCAATGCCCACCAAGAGAGAATGGACAAAGAAGATGTGGTATTTTATATAATAGAGTACTATTCTCCTACAAAGAAGGATAAACTTGAGAGATCTATAGATAGATGGGTGCATCTTAAGACCATACTCAAACACACATTGCATTGTTTCTCTGGGGTGAGAAACTGAAAGTAAAGCCCAAAATGTATGACAGATATTAGGAAATGGGGAGAAAAAGCTCAAATGGGAAGGGGGAGAAAATTGGGGGGGCAGAGAAGTGAAAAAAGAGAATAAAAGGCAAAAGTGGAATTAAAGCATTTGTAAATAATGAGAGGAAGGGGGGATGAAGGGAAGTGAAGCAAATGGAAAAAAGAAGACTTAAGATATATCATATAGGGCTGACAAGATAGCTTAGTGGACTAAGTGCCTGCTATGACAAGCGCAGGAACCAGGATTTGATCCCTTGTCCCACATGCTGTGCTGGCCCCGCCCCAGGAGTGCACTGACGCAGTGACCAAGGCAGGGCATGGTGGTATATGCTATAATCCCAGGGCTGGGAAGGCTGAAAACAGAAGGATCACCACAAGTCTGAGCTGCATAGTGAGATCCTGTTACAAATACATTAAAATAACAATAACAACAATAATAAAAGGATATATCATATAGAGCTGGGAGATAGCTTGGTGGTCTAAACACCTGCCTGGCAAGCACAAGGATCTGGTTTAGATCCCCGGTACTGCATACTGTGCCGGTCCTGAACCAAGCCGGTCACTGAAATTGGGCATGGTGGCACATGTCTATAACGTCAGTGCTGAAGAGGCTGAGGCAGGAGATCATTATGAGTCCAAACTGCGTAGTCAGACCTTATACCAAAGAAGCGAATGAATAAATAAAGATATAGCATGCACAGGTGCAACTTTCCTATGATAAATGCCATCATTCTGTATCTAAAATATAACAAAAAATGAAGAAAAATAAAGATGGATTATAATGGTAAGTGCTTGGACTGTTGTAGTGTCTACAGGGGGAAAGATTTTCTGTGAAGGTACTGGCAACTTGGTGTAGGCGTCCCAGAGCACAGCCTGAGAAGGGGATTTGGCGGCAAGCTGTTTATTTGGGAAACTTGGATGCTGACCACTTGTGCACAGGGGAAGAGAGGAATCAGGCACCCACAAAGAGTGCAGATGACTTTTCCTGGTTGGCAAGAGACAGTTCAGAGCTCTAAGAGTGGCCCTGTTGAAGAATCACCTGACCCACCTAATCTTTCCACAAAGATGCAGCTCCTGGAATGAGAATTCCAGCCAGGGCGCCTGGGCGGTAAGGAGCTGGCATGTGGCTGGGTCACCGGCAGCTGCTTTTGCAGTGACCTGCCTGCTCCAGACCCTTTTACTCTCTCCCTTGTTGCAGCTTAAGGATCCTCAGGATGGTCATGATTATCATCACTGGAGTATTATTGTTTTCATAATTAATTCCAAGAATCCCTGAGTTCTGTAGGAAAGCAGGCCTTTCTATTTATCTGTTAAAAACATTCATCTGAATGTGCTGGGGAGACAGCTCAGCAGCATAAGCACCTACCTGGCAAATGCAAGGTCCTTAGTTCAATCCGTGGTACTGCAAAATAAATAAATAAATAAATTTCTGAAGTTTTGTTATACAGAGTATCTATTTCTAGGTGTTTGTAAGAAGGACATCTCTGATGATTAAAATCTAATTATATTTATCGGATAATGTTAGATAGATTCAAATGCAACAATATTTCCTAACAGTATACCACACACGATGTAGAAAGAATTTAGCAAGCTTGAAAGTCTTATTATTCTCCAAAGAATTAAAAATATGGATCTGCTAAAAGGTGACAAGGGAGGGCTGGGACCCAGAAATGACAGGGAACTCAGTGGCAGGGACCTGAGACAGAAGGCTTCACATCACCTTTTTCCTTTCTAAGTCATTCCATCGCTTCTGTTTTCTCTTCTATCTTTTTCTTGTTTCTTAGGGACTAATGACAACAAACCCATATAATTTTTATGTATTTAACAATTTGATGGCATATGTGCACTTCCATGTTGATTCTACTCAGCCCGAAAAAGCTGGTTGAATCTATTCTCTCCGTCAGGACCCTGACTCAGAGGTTAAAGGCGCTACCTAAGATCACTGCAAGGGCTTTGCAGTGAGGGATTCTGATTCCAAATCCAGTGTTTTCTCCTTTGCCAGGCACTGACTCTAGATTCTCTTTTCTATTGTCAGCTCTTGGTTAACATGGGAGGTCTTCAGTCTCACATCTAGATTACTTGCCTACATGCTACATCCTTTCTAAGTTCTGTCATTGTGTTGGTAGCACATGATATTTACCTCTTGTAATTGCATTAGTTATAACTTCATTAGTGTTATTGGTCTTAAATACCCATCAGTTTCACAAATCCCAACACTCAGCGTAAGGTTAATTTTCCTCTAAAGGCTGTGAATATTCTCTCAATGGTTTATGTTGAGTGCTTATAAACATTAGCTCTTATTTGATGTTGTTCAGAATTTCTACACTTCTTAAAAGGATTTCAAGCATTTTCATTTGCCAAAGGACAAAGAACTACCAAACCATATAAGAAAAATTACTTCCCATTGCCTCCCGTGTGGCATTCCTCACACATGGGGGAATCAGTGCAGCTGCCTGCCTGCAGCTCCGGGAATGCATGCAGGACACAGACGACCTCCTTGTGCTGAGCTCTGTGTTTCTTCTCTGAAAGAAAGTGGGAAAGAGGCTTATTCAAACAAGCAATTTGATGGGCTCTACGGTAAGGAGTGAAGGAGGGAAGCTTTAGATGCTGTATAATTCAGGGGAAGAGTGGAGAAGAATCACCTGACCCACCTCAAAATGACAGCAACAGGGCCATTCTTAGAGCTCTTAACAGTCTCCTGCCAACCAGGAAAAGTCAGATTCTGTCTCCTAGGTCATGTGGAGCCTGTGTGACATGTGGAGACGTACCAGCATGTTTCTATTCTGTTAGGTTCTGGTATTTTCAATTTGAGGAATTGTCTTCTTTTTCTGTTAGTTTTTAAAAAATTCATCATTTACCAACTTCCCAAGTTAAAACTGTGTAAGAAGTTACAGCTAGGCAAGTCTTGCTCCCCTGTTCCTCTCCCCTCTTTCCTTCCTCCTTTCTTGTATGTCTTGGATTTATTTTTTTCTCTTGTTTATTTTTGCAGAAATAGGAGAGTGTGCATAGTGATGCACAGCCCATTCTCAAGCTCTTAAAATCAGCCATCTGTACATAGCATATTCCACTTTATGCTTCTCTTGCTGTGCTATGTCCTAGAAGTTGCTATCTCGAGGTGTATATTTACGTCATTTTTCATAGTTTTTCTTTTTATGTAGTATCACAGTCTACGCAAGTGTCTCCTGAAAAATCGCACTGTTACAGTGTTTGGAGAGTCCGTGGAATGTTAGAATGCATGCCTCAGGACACACGTGCTCTCAGAAGGGGGATTTATGGGTCAAAGGGGGAATGCACTTTGCTCCCCATTACCCAGCTTCCTCCCATTGGTTTTCATTTTGTGGTCCCCAGTAGCACTGCATAAGAAGGACCTTCTCCCTGTGGAGGCCAGACTTTATTGATTTTATCTTATCAGAGCTTTGATCTCAGTTTACTTGCATTTATATTTTATAAAATTAAGTTCAGGTTTCTGTAGAGGTCACAAATCAATGTGCACTGTGAGATATCAGTGACAATGGGTCCTCCCAGGTCTCAAGAGGATGGACATCTCTGCTTCAGATGGAGACCTTGTTTTCAGAGTGCTGAGGATTTCAGGGCAGGATTGAGAAAGCAATAGATTTAGTTGAGCAAATCGCATTTTATAGTTTCCTTGATCCCGACAGTCATTTAAAGTGATTCCAAAAGTTTTAAATGCATATTCATCATAAACAAAAAGCATATTATAAAGCACTACCACTAAGTTAATTTACTTGAATCTATTTTCCTCAAATTTAAGATTTTTAAATGATCTGTAATTTACTGAACAACAGATTTTTAGGTGGAGACTCTGGAAATGGGCAATGAAAATAGACTCTTAAAGTTGCCTTTTGATTTTCAGAACTGTTGAAGTCTAAAGAATTAATGTGTTTTGGAGTCAAGGTGCTATGGTGCCTTGGGTCATGTTTTCGAAAACAGCTTCATGAAAAATAGAGAAATAGCAATACTTTTAAATTCTAACCATGAAATACATAATAATGTCCTAATTCCAAGTCTCTTTTCTCTGGTTTGGTTTTCTCTGACTTGTGTGTCTCTTACCAGAGACCTCATTCTTATTCTATGGACCTGATCCTCTACCGTTCTGGCATGTGCATATACTTAAGAAGTACTTTTGTCTATTTTGTAAAGTACTTGTTTGAAAAAGGCAACAGATACTTCTATTTGCATTCAAATATGAAGCCTGATGTTCTATGTGGCTGATTTTTTTATGTCTATTTTTTAAAGCAGATTTAGCCTCATGGCGATTTTGAATGGAACACGCAGAGATCTTCCTTATACTCCCGCCCCCACGCAGCCATGGCCGCTATGATCAACACTCCCCCAGTGACACGTTTGTTCCAATTAACAGACATATTTGACACTTCATTTTATTGTCCAAGGTTCACAGTGTACACTGGGGTTCAATCTTGGAGTTGAACATCTGTGGGCTTGGACAAAAACATAATGCCATGTGTTCAACTAATAAAAATAGAGAGTATTTTCTCTGACCTAAAATTGTTTGTGCTCCACTGTTTAAATATTAAGACTCAAATTCTATTTTAGTTATTTTAAGAAAATAATCTGAACTATGGTAAAATTCGTATAAAATATTCATGTCTCAAATTTCTTTAGCCCAAAACCTGAAACCATAATGAAGCGCAAACCTTAGAATAGTAAGAACATTAATTCAATTTTATGTGAACGTTTGAACCAGTCATAAGTGGAATCATTAAAATCTTATGTGTTGTATTTTTCCAAGTCCCACTGATAACCAAACAAAAGCATTTTATTCACAGTTTTCTGTTCCCTAAACTTTTCCTTTATGTCATGTTTTTTGAAAATAGCTTCATTGAGGCACACTTTTTTGTACCAAAGTCTATTCTATTCCAGTGAGTTTTTTTTTTTTTCTGGGAAAATTTACTAAATTATATAATTGCTCTAATAAGTCAGTTTTCATTATACCAGTAAGATCCTCCCAGCTATCTGCAATAAATCTCAAACCCAACCCTAAGCAACCATTACTGTACTCTACAGATTTCATAAAAAAGTCACAAAGTAACGTGTGTTGTCTTGTATCCTCACGGAACAGAGCGCGTTCAAGGTTCAGCCATGTTTCAGCATTTGTTGGTCACTTGCTCCTTTTTATTATTAGATGATATTCTAGTGCCTGAACATGTTTTACACCGTTTATTTACCAGCCAGTGAGCATTTAGGTTGTTTCCAGCTTTGGGACGCTATGAATAATATTGCTATAAATATTTGCATGCAAATCTTTGTGTGGGCCAATGCTTTCCACTTCTCACATGTAGATACCTGGAAGTGGAATTGTTGGGTTGTATGGTAATTTATGTGATTATATATATATATATATTTTTTTTTTTTGGTAGAAACTACTGAAGTATTTTTCAAAGTAGCTTCTGAATCTTTAATATTTTATTTTCAAAGGAAAATGATTTGACCAATGCCTCAGATATTTGTAAGACTTATTCCATGTGCATTATGTGACTTCCTTATGTACATGTAATATACATTAATGACACAAATATTTTCTTCACAATTCTTATTCGTTTGGACAAGTGATAGATAACTAAATTTAGTGAGAGAAATACTATAAGGAACACTCATTCCTTCTAGTGGGACAATCAGGGGGCACCTGTGCCGGCATAGAGAGAGCAGAACCCACACAGCATTGTGGAAACTTAAGGAGTAAAGCAGGAAGGAGCAGTTTGCCAGGCAGCAGCAGGCAGCCTTACCTGCTCATACCCTGCAATGCCATTGTATTCATTGACATCGCTTTTCCTGTATAGTTTGTGGCTCCATGTTGAGTGCGTTATCTCTTTGTCTCTGGAGAGCAGAGATCTCTGGTTTATTCATGGTTGTATTCCACATATTCGGTACAGTGCCTCATGTGAAGGGGGTCCTTTGTTGAGCAAATGAATGTCTAGAACCCTGAAGATGAATGGCAGCAGAGTGTTTCAGGGAAGTATACATACAGATGACTCACAGCATGACAGGTGATTAGCACCCTTACCTTTTAACATTTGCCTCTGACAATTTAACACTAATGATTTTATTAAAGATGTAAATTTGGTGCTAAGAAGGGCATGTGTTGCTCCACAAGGTAGAAACAAATCAGAGATACAAGGGGAGATGTGGTTGAGCTGAAATGTAGGGAGATTTCTGAGGGTGCTGTGATCCTGAAACATCAATTGGCAAAGTGAAAAGTAGAGTTGTCTCAGAATTCAAGACTAGGTGGGGTGAGACACTTTTACACAAGGTCAAGGGAACAGGTCTTTTACTGCACTGGGCTTCAGAGGGAAATTTGCAGGTACCAAAGCACAATTTTCAAGTAACATTTTAGAAAGTTAGGAATCATTAAAGGGGTGAGATTCTCTTCAAGACAGTTATTTTTGTTAAATGTAACAGGCAACAAGGAATCAGAAAGGACTAGGGGGAGGAGAAGGAGAAAAAAAGCCTGTCAGGCCTTCAGCATTTTCCCACTGTGATTGTCATTTTGGAGTCATTTTTGCAAGTCAAATAAGCAAGGAGCATTTTTGACACAGTTGTCTGTGGCTTTAAATACAGCTTGAATATCTTCAGAATAAGAAAAAAGTTTCTGCTTATAAAAGGAAAATTAACTGAGGAAACCCTGAGCTAGTTATGGTCAAAATTATTTGGGATCTTATTTGAAAGGATCATAGTTAATTCAGGTATGAAGAAGTGGAATCCATCCACATGAAGGTCTGTATACCTTTTATATTGATTTCCTTTTAAGTAGATAAAATTATGAGTACATGTATGTTGCACTTTTTGAGTGGTTCTCTTATTGTCATTTGAGATAGACTTCTTGTACTGAAAATAAATCATTGAGAAACTAAAAATTTCACAAATTGGGTGTCAATACTCATTTGGCTCTATGGAAGTATTGTATATTGTTTTAATTTTTATGTTCATTTTTGGTGAGTATGGAGAAAAGGGATTGGGAAAGATTGGATTGTGGTATTAGTTAGGGCTTGATCATAATAGGCCTTCTGCTAAGGCACTCAGAATTTAACCAAGTGCGATGGGGAACCATGTAGAGAAGTGACATGAACAATGCCAATATTTGCTGTGACTATGACTTTGACACTCATTGGAATGGAGAGAGACTAGAAAGAAGGATAATAGCTTGAGATGTGTGCAGTACTTCAAGAAAATATTGGTGGTGATCTGATGAAGGTGGAAGGTCATAGGTACAGTAATGTTATGTGACAGATGGAGCAAACAAACATACAACTTTGTGTTTACCTGTGTGGAGTCCAGTAATCATATCACCTTAGGCCATTTTCAACAGCAAAATACAAGACCCTGGATGAATTAAAAAGAAAATGGGTTTATTTAGCTGATAGTCCTGGAGACCCAAGGTCATGGTGCTGGTATCTGCTCAGCTTCTGGTGAGGACCACGAACTTTCCAGTTTTTGGCAGACAAGTGGAAAGGGAAGTGTTTGCATGCAAAAGATGCCAGACATATGGGTGCCTTCTATTCTTAATGACTACTCTGATCCAAACTTGAAGGAATGATAACTCACAAGAAAAGAATTTCTTTGAGTGACTCGGGTACATTTAAAGGCCTCCACATCGTACTTAACAGTGTCACATTGGGTACCGAGCCTCAACGTGAGTTTTAATGGAGACAGACACTATTAAACTATAGATGGGCTGGGAGATTACCCCTCTCCCCAGAATCTGTTCTTTGGTATTTGGGTAGAAGATAGTATTTTTTTGAAGCAGAGAATAGAACAGAAAGGAGCAGACAGAACACCAATATAAGGGAGCAAGATGATAGGTTTGGGTTTTTATTTGTTACCATTGGGGAGCCTGTGGAATACCATATGAACAGTGCACTAGACAGTACAGATCTGGGCAGGAGCTCCAAGGCTGAACTTTAGTTTGAGGAATAGGTTCTGGAAATGTATATAAAATTATGTGGGAAGCTATGCAGTGTGTGCAATCACTTGTGGAGAGTACTTGGATGCGAAGAGTGCCAGGTCTGTGGGCAGAACTTGGGGGAACTCTGATCTAAGAAACACACAGGTGGAGAAGACCCCATGAAAACAAACGAGGAAAAGGGGCACAACAGAAACGTGCTGTGAGAAAACCAAAATAGAGGGGCATGCGAGGGAGAGAGGAGCTGTGGCATCAGTTCCTAGAGTTCAATCAAATGAGGACTGAAAGAGGGCCAGTGAGATAGTTCAGTGGACTAAGCACCTACTTAGGCAAGCACGAGGGACCAAGGTTTGATTCCAGTACCATATGCCATGCTGGCCCCATCCCTGGACGTGCTGAGTGGGCCACAGATATCAGGAGTGGTGACACTTGCCTATAATCCCAGTGCTGGGGGGACTGAACGCAGGAGGATCACTACTAGTCTGAGCTGTGTAGTGACACCCTGTACCAAGAAACATGTGAAGAATAGAAGGATGACCGGAGTTAGCAATTTGAAAGTCATTGGGGTTAATGATATCTACAGTTTTCTGCAAATGAAATAAATGGTGAGTAGAAGTCATTTTCTTTCCATGTCAGTTATGAGAATTTTAATAAAGATATTTTACTATAGTATGATTTTATTATACTATCAGAACATAAAATCAGCTAGTTTAAAGGGAGCAGCTGAGTGGCAGTTTAGTATTGTCACCATGCTGTACAGCCATCTCCTTTCCCTAGTTCCCAAACGTTTTCATTATGCCAAAATGTACCTTGAGCAGCTGTTTCTAATTCATCAGTCCCTAGCACCAAACTCTTCTGTCTTTTTGGATTTTGTAGGCTGGCTACTTGAAAGAAATTGAATTAGGCAATATGTGAGCTTTTGTGTATGACCTGTTTCATTTAACATAAAGTTTTCAAGTTTCATGCATGTTGTATATATTAGTACTTCATTTTTATATGCACAAAGAATTATCTGTTATATGGATATAGGACAGTTTGTTTATCCATCACCTCTTGATGGTCTTTTGGAATTTTCAATCTTTTGGCCATGTGAATAGTGCTTCTGTGACCATGTATGTACATATGTTTGATTACTATATCCTTTATTTTGTGTGCATTTTTTAGGGAAGGGTCAATGGGTGTTCAGGGTCTCACTACTAGATGGGACTCATAGTGATCCGCCTGTCACAGCCTCCCAAGAGCTGGGACTACAGGCCTGTACCTCCATACCCAGTCTCAATTGCCCTCTTAGTGTGCCCTGGAGGCAGGGCTGGCATAGCAGCTCTGAGGATTGAACCCCAGCCCCGGCACCTGCTTACAGGTGCTTTAATCCCCTGAGCTATTTGACCAACCCTTAACTATAATTCATTTTGAATCTTTGGAGTAAATCTCTAGAAATGGAATCCAAGGTAGACATCAGTTTTCAAAAATATACTTCTATTTGACATTGAGAACTTACATAAAATACTGTGTTCATATAAAATATTAATTCTTATATTTTATATTTTTTGAATATTCTATATTCTCTTTGATGGCATAATTGGTAAAAATACATTGTGATGACTAACCAGCCTATACATACATAAGTTTCATGTGTATATGAAATATATCTTACTATATATGAATACATATATACATTTGAACATGTGTATGTATGCATACAAATATGTAGTCACTCAGTGATATATATCAATATAATATATAAAATATATTAATATATATTGTACATCAATGCATATTATATTTATTTAATATATATAATATTGAAGAGAGAAGTGTCTATCAGGATCAAGTTTTGACTTACAAGAGGGAGGCCATGGAGGTAGAGAGCTGAGTAACTGAATGACTTAAGTCATGTAGGAGATGGAGGATAGAACTATGGTTGAGTATCTCATAGTCTGATTCTTTTGAAGGCTGAAATAAGTGCCTCTAATTGGCAATAAGAAAAGGAGGCAGAATGATGAATTGAACCAAGCGCACTTACGGCACTTTCCATAGCTATCTGAGTTTAAAAATTAAGATTATATTTTCATAAATAATTTTAGCCATTGATTGATCTGTATTTAATCTGTGGAGCTATTTCCCTATCCTTAGACACCAGTGTCAGTGAAAGGAGATTTGGATTCCACTTAAGACAAACAATTCAGCTTCACTGTAGCTAAGTTAAACTTTATTCATGACATGTATCTTAACAAGTTCATAGAGAGGTAGAACCATGATTATGTTTCCTGTGACACTTTTGATTATTTAAAGCAACATTTCTGCAAGGTCCTTGTGTCATTTTCTCCTGGAATCTGCTTTACAGGAATTGATTTTGGAAACAAGTTTCTTCTGTGGGATGCATGTGTGTAGTGAAATCCTCCAGACCAGTGCCTGTAGATTTGGAAGAAGAAATAATGTTTATTGATTGCCTCTTATGTGTTTTATTTGTCTAGACTCTGATTTTAGTCATAACAATTAGCAAGAAATAGGTAGATGACAGGAATACAGATTTGCTGAATCCAGTTAGGGCTCTGTCCACTGTATCAAGGTTGCAAATGGGTTTCACCTTATGTGTTTGCAGTAGTAGGATGAGGATGACGCTGAGGGTGGCTATGAGCTCAGCAGGAAGTAGGTCTCAGAAGGGCTGGCTTTGTGGGTTCCTTACAGACAGGAAGGGGTCAGAGGCCCTATGCCTGCCTGATGTGAAAACTGCTAAGCTAAATCATGCCACATGTCATGAAAAGATTCTGGGCAGATTATCAGGAAATATTCATTTCTATCATAAATTTGGTACCTAGAATAAGTCCCTTGTTAGTGCTGAATGGAGGAGGTATCTATTTATTCTACCTTATTTCATTTACACTACCTCTATCACATTTACGTAATTCCAATTAATTCCGAAGATTGATGTATTGATTCCTATTTGTGGTATGTGTTTATTTTAGGCAGAAAAAGCAGATGGATTTGTCAACCTTTCTGATTTCACTGTGGAAAGAGCATCTGAATGCAAGAAAAAGCAGTAAGTCATTTCTGAATCTCGACAAAACTGAGTCAGGGTAGTGTCCTTGTATAATCATCGGATGATGTGGTAATGTGGGGGTGAGTGAGCGCCTCCTCTTTCAGTATTTCACTTGATGGAGCCTAAGGGACTAAAGCATCCTTGAAGACTTGGCATGGATGCTATCATTTGTGCCAGTGATGGAGTGAACAAAACGTTCCCTACCCAGGACTGGCAGGGTGTCAGATAGATGTCCAAGTTTGGACCTGCTAAAGAGAACCAATAGTTAAGTAGGTCTCATCAGAGTTCTAGACCTAATAGTGCTACCACTTCCTCTTACATCATGGCATTGTCAGTAGCACCTCTGAGATTGAATAATCTGAGATGTTTTAAGTTTGGGATTGCATTTATATGTAGATTAAATCTAAAATGTTTGAAAACAGACAGACAGGAACAAAGCATTCTTCAGCTCATGATCCTTGCTTTAGAGAAAGGAAGTAGAATAGTTTGGAAAATCAGTTGCCAGCCTAGAGCTGAGAGGAGTTCAGGTTCTGCACTCTGGTCTCTGGGCTCCTAAACTGGGGCCCTTCTCGCGGCAGCATCCTACTGTTACTGTGCGTTTATGCCGCCTTTGACCTTTAAAATAACTCTTCCACTTTTGATATCTTTTCCAGGCTTATTGAAAAGGGACATTTGTTCACTGACTTACAGTTTTAATTTCAGCAAATGATTGTTGTCTTGTAAGACAATCACTAAGCTGCTTTAGTTCTTTGCCACTCTGCTAGAGCAGCACGTGTCCCTTGTTACACAGGTTGTGTTGATTCTTGTGATTTTTGATTGGTTATATTAAAAAAAATACTGTGCTGTCCTGAGGGACTTCTGGTCCAAATGATAAAGTGGAAGCATTTTGTTATTTGTTATTTTGTCAAAGTCTTAAATTTGTTCTTTAAACTAAAAGCGATCTTTTATTTTGCCTTTATTGATAAAAGGTGCCTTGCACAAGGTTTCTGATGAATTGTTACCATGCAGAAATCTATACATAATTATTTTTATGAATAAAACTCTGGTGCACATGTGATTTAATTTGAATAAAAATTTATTTTTTATATTAATGAATGAAAACTAATATAAATATTTGAAGTGACATCTCTTTAACTGCCAAATTTAACTTTTATATATTTACAGTAAAGCAGTTAGGAAGTGAAAAGAAATAGATATTCCCGTGTATTTTAAATGGAAACTATTGGCTAGTTAAGTATCAGTCTAAATATGATAAATTGATTTGCAGAATGATATGTGAAATAAGGACTCGGCAATATATGTTTTATGCAACAAATTGTAAGTTTACAAAGAAAGTACTTTTATGATACTTTTATTTGACTGATTTCTTTTCTGACCCCTAAACGTCTGTAAACACTTATTCTTACATGCTTGTGTTTCTCCCACCCAAGTGCACTTAAGATCAACCATCCACAGATCAAGACCTTTTATTTTGCAGCTGAGAATCTACAGGAAATGAATGTGTAAGTAGAGTAAATTGGTAAATAAAACCCTTACAAGAACACCTTACCTTGGTCGTGTGCTGGAAATTTTTGTTATTATTTTATATTATTTGTCACTTTTGAGAGAGGATCTTGCTATGCAATTCAGAGTTCAGGTTGGCCTTGAGCTCACTTTATAGCCCAGGCCAGTCTCAAACTCGCAGCAGTCCTCCTGCCTCAGCCTGCCAAGTACTGGGATTACATGCAAGTGCACTGGAATTTTAAGCCTATTTTATATCAATCATTGTTTTACTCATTTCTGTTACTTTAAGGATTAGTTTATTTAGCAGCTACAGAGACTTCTTATTTGTTCTGTAGTATTCCGAAGCATTTTGGAGAACTACTGTTATCAAAATGGTTATTTGGGTAGAAGTCATGAGATTGTTCTGAGGGAACCCCGAAGTCAAGAAAGGACTAGACAGAAATCAATATAAGAAAATGTTAAAGTGAATGTTGGCATCACAAAGAAAAACACTTGGAAATATTATGTAGTTGATCTCAGCTGGTTACATGCAAAGTCTGTTTATGACACTTAATATGCGGAGTGTGATTATCATGTAGATTCAAAGATTTATCACCTCGTTATGTACCACAGACCACTTTGTAAAATGCCCTCTCCCAGATCTAGTTTAAAGTTTTCACTTGGCTTGATTTTCTTAGTGCTATCTTTAAATAAATGTATCATATATCCACCCATTCCCTATTGGATTAGATGAAGGTGTCTACATTGGCTGCTGTTTGAATGAGGCTGGATTTGAGGTGTTGACCTGAAGCATCAGAAATGTCATTTGATTTAAGCCCATGTTAGAATTCTCATTGTCTTTTTTATAATTTATTTATTCATTTATTTGGGACAGGGTCTCACTATGCAGCCCAGACCCTCAAATTTGTAGCATTCCTCTTGTCTCAGCCTCCCCGGTGCAGGAATTGCAGGCACATGCCACCACATTTGGTTTTGGTGGCCAGCTCGGCATAGGGACGGCATGGCATGCATTACCAGGGATTGGATCTATGTCCTTGCATTTGCCAGGCAGATGCTTAGAGCACTGAGTTATCTCCGCAGCCCTCATTATCTTTTATTACCTTAAAATAATAAATTAAAATATGTTTATGGAATACCCACTGTGTGCCCCACTGTAACAGGTACTGGATAATAGCAATAAACAGGTACATTCACACACACATACACACAAACACACACACACACAAACACACACACACATACACAGTCTTCCATGCGTGGAGCTTATGCTAAATATGTATTTCATTTATTTATGTATAATAATGTCCTTACTTATCTGCCTTCTTGTTTTAGAAACTTAAAAAAAGCAAGTAGAAATTGCTTTTCACTACATACATACACAGAGACAGATACAGACACAGACCCACACCCTGTGACAGGTCATGCCCTCAGGAGCAATACCTGCCCCTGCTTGGGTAGATGCCTTTGGCCTGTTCCCAGCACTCAACTCCTACCTCCTGTCTTCTAGGGATGAAGTACATATTGCTCCCAGACATCTGGGAAACCCCTGGGGTAGACATATGGAGGCAGGGGCAGGATTTGACAACTGAGTCTTCTAAATAAGACTTTGATTCATTTAGACAAACTATGGAAGAACTTTCCACACCTTTTCTGATTTTAGCTTTTTTCATCCCTTGGAATTTTTAAGCATCTGAGAAAAAAAAATATGTGACCATATACATAAAATGAGAAAAAAAAAAAAAGAAAGAAAACTTCACAGTCAAAACTCTTCACTTCTCTTTCTGTTTCCATTCAGGACCAAACCCTTGCCCTGTGAGTGGTACGGGATCCTATGGGAGTAGTGGTGGTGTCAGCCGGCAGCTGAGCCACCCATGACGTCCAAGTAGCCCTAGTGGTGTGTGTAGGCAGGGAGACGGTGCAGCCCGCTGTTCCTCTCCCCAGCAGCCTCCTATCCCTGGCTTCTCTTCTTTAAGAAGACCTTATCTCCATTCTTCATCCCGACCCCCTGCACCATCATTCCAGCCCTCCTGAGCTATTTCCTTCAAAGTACATACTGTAGTTCTCTTCTCCCTAGCATGGAGTGAGTAAAACTGGGCTCTTCAGTGAAATAGCTGCTATTAAGTGTTTGTTACCTAGCAAACAATGAAAGATTTAATCCTTATGTGGTTAGGGTCTATTGTATTTCAGACCAATTTTCTCTCTAAATCAAATCTTGGAGTTATTTAGCTCCATGCTTCCCTATCCTATCACCTCCTCAGGGTCTGCTTATGTTTCTGGTCTATTCATCTTTCATTTGCATGTTCTTCATTTGCAGATACTTACTGAATGGCAAGTACTGTTGCGGGAGGATTAGGTTGTGCTGTATGTTATTTGCTCCCAAATTAAAGCCAATCACAATTGCCAGCAGGATGAAGACCTTATTGGCCACTTATTCTGTGAAGGATTGTCAATTTTACTTGAAATTGTTGGTGTTTCTCTTTCCAACATATATACAAAGTGTCAACTGAAATTTAAACTTAAGTTTTCTTGACCTGTTTTTGACTCTGATCAGTAATGTTTATGCTGGAAACTTGTTTATTAGGTCACTTATGGGTACATAGCTCATTTTGTCTATATGTAGGTATATCACAGTGTATTTATAATACCCTTACTGTATTTTATTATTCTGAAGATGATTTTTCTAATAGCTAAAAAATGTAGAATCTTCCTGTAGCACCAAGTTAACCTTGCCTTTGTCCAACAAGATTATACAGGCTATACTTAGAGAGCTAGATTTCAGCAACCCCTGACAGGTCTTTCATCCTTCTTGATGCAGTCTATGTAAGACAGTAAATACTGTGTCTTGGGATGGCTTAGTTGGCTCAGTTGGAGGAAAGAAGGAAGTGGTGCTGGAGCAGGTGGTTGGAGTGAAGGGCTGTATCTTACATGTATACCTCCTTGGGTAACTGCATTTCTGGATGTTAACATTTCTCTCAGAGGCAATAAAAGTAATTAAATATAATAGAAAATTCATATATACTGCAGAGACCCTCAATTTATCAGTGTAGGGTAAATAATGACAGAATTGGTTTCTAAGCAAAGACTACAGCTGCCACCTTTCTCAGACAGTGCTTGTGGAAAGACGTTCTTGTTTTGTACGTCTGTTTCCTAACACTGTGCTCCTCCAGCACACACATTACCATTAAGCTAATACACAACAAACACCCAGGAAACATCTGTCATCTTCTTTTATGTAAATATAAATTGTTTTGTGCATCCATTTTGCCACAAATGAAACTATCTTACTGCAATAAGGATTAAGAAAAGTTCTTAGCAAAGGAAGTATTTAAAGTCAGCCAATTCTAGAAAAATGTGGCATAGAACTTTTAAAAATGATTGCTGGTGCCTGCCAAACAGCTCAGAAGACTAAGAGTCTGCTTAGGCAAGTGCAGGGACTGGGGTTTGATCCCAGGAACCACATGCCATGCCAGCCCTGCCCCTGGGTACACTGAGCCAACCACCAAGACCGGGGATGGTGGCACACACTAGTAATCCCAGTGCTGAGCAGGCTGAAAAGAGGAGGATTACTATAAGTCTGAGCTTTGTAGTGAGACCCTAAACCAAATACATCTGAAAAAAAGCCAATTGCTGGTTTGTCACAGTAAATATAAGGTATGATAGAAATCCATAATGAATGTTTAAATTTAAAAAATTTACTAAAGGACAATGTCACCATTAATTCTCCTCAAAATACTTCCCATTGCTTTGAGCACTCTCAGTTCATCTCATTGTTCTTGCTATCTTTTCAAGAAGTTCTTTTTGTGTCTTTACAAAGTGGAATCAAAGTACAGTGAATGATGCCTTCAAGCGCATCAGTTTCTGAAAGACAGGTTTATAAACCCATCCAGTGTCCTCATCTGTCGTATTGCCCTGAGCTGATACCATGTGACTTCTGACTGTTCTGTGAAGTAAAAATTGCAACAGCAAGCAGAAACACAGTGACATCATGGATTTGGGGGCAGATTTATTTCATGCTGATGCACACTGATTGGGATCGTTCCCAAAATATCAGGGTGTCTTTTGTGGGGTTGCAAACAAGAAGAGCACTTGGCTGTCTTTGACTGGTTCTTATAATACCCATCCCAGTGACCCGCGATGCATCACAGGGACCAGCTATTTCTAGGAGACAGTAGTAAGAGGAACTCTAACAGGAGCTATTTCCCAGGCCACTAACTAACAAACTGTGCTTTTTTTTTTTTTTTCTACAAATGATCATGAAAAGTAAGTACTTTGAATTAATTCAGGACATGGAGGCAGTTACAACAACTAAGTAGTACTGTAACTAGAGTTCATGCAGCCTGGGTAGTCTTGCAGCTTGCTGCCTCCCAATATCTCTGTGTGGAATAAATGGTCACAATATAATTTTCCTTTTGGCCAATAATAATGCCTCCCAAGATGTACCATTCTGGAGTGAACCACCCTGGATCCTCCTCCTGGAGTACACACTGCGACTAAAAGTATTCATATAAAAAGGACTTCAAAAACTGCTTCAGAAAATGGTGGGAACAATAAGATGGATGTGTTCAAAGTGAGGCAAGGGGAATATTCTGAGAGGGATTAATGAAAATGTGTCTTTTACTGTAATACGTTTTTCAAAAATTTAAAAATTCCATTCATGTTTTGATCATACTTCATTAACTAATAATGCCAATGGGAAGGACATGGGACTTGGGTAAGGGGCAAGAGAAGTCCCTTCTTCATGGTCTATCTATTTTCACTTTGCTATATTTTCCTGTCCTGGAGAGGGTCTTAGGTATGTCTTTGGCTTCAGGCACCCTAAGTTCAGAAAAAAAATTTTTGGCCTTGTTTTTGTCTTCTAAAGTTTGACTACTTAGCTTTTAGAATCTTTTTATTTTTAGGGGACAGTTTATTATAATTATGAAATCGATTATAAACTAAAAGTTGCTATTATGGTATTTAAAAAGTGGACGTAGTGCCGGCCCAATAGATCAGTGGGTTAAAGCACCCGCAAACAGGCTCAGGGGCAGGGCGTTTGATCTCTAGGCCTGCTGTGCCAGCCTTATCCCCCGAGAGGGGGTGCTGAGACAGCAACTGAGACTGGGAGTGATGGCAGGCGCCTGTAGTCCCAGCTCTTGGGAGGCTGTAAACAGGTGGATCACTATGAATCCAGACGAGTAATGAGACCATGAACACCCTGTAAACCCCTCTCTAAAATACAAAAAAAAGTGAACCCTGAAATTTATTATATTTTGCCTGATCATTTTGTTGAAAATGTACTTTGAAATATTTCTTTTAGGTAAATGTCATGGTCCCTAGTCTTCTCTCTATCTCCTCTCTTCCTCTCTCTCCCCGTGTGTGTGTGTGTGTGTGTGTGTGTGTGTGTGTGTGTTTTGTTTGTTTTGTTTTAGGGAAGGCTTTACAGGGTGCTCAGGGTCTCACTCCTAAATCAGACTCATAGTAACCCACCTGTTTACAGCCTCCCAAGAGTTGGGATTACAGGCTTGCACTGCCATGCCAAGTCTCAATTGTCTTCTCAGCATGCCCCAGGGCTAGTATGGCAGAGCCAGGGATTGAACCCTTGGCCCCTGCACCTGCTTGCTTTAATCCACTGAGCTATTTGGCCAGCCGCTATATAATTTTCTTAAACTGATGTCTCACTAAGTTTCCTAAGCTGGCCTTTGCTCTGTGATTCTCCTCATCCCAGCATACCATGTAGCTGGAATGACAAGTTTGTGTCACTATAACCAATCTTTCAGCTATTACAAGCATGGTTGGACCTTGCCATTTTTTCCATATTTGGGCAGATGAAGGTTTATTTTCATACAGCAGAAAGATAACTGTAGTCATTAATGAAAGAGGATAGATGTTTAAATTTTGAGTAGCATCAAATGAGTGCCTCAATTGTGATGTTTAACTCAATAACAGAAGACAATGTTCATTTACCATATCATGTTCCCCTTGGTACTAAATATCAATAATATTTTTCATTTTGTCAATTTAGTGGTGAAAAATATTTTCCTATGTCTATATAGGTACTTTTCCAATACCACTGACACCGAGTACTATTGTGGTTTTTTTTTCCTCTAATTTCCTGTTTTCTTATTCTGCCTGCTACTCTCTTGAGACTTGATAAACATTATAGAGCTGTTTGGATAGTGGCCTTTAAAGAACTTGGACTTGTGGTGCTGAAGGGATCTTCTTGTGGGAGGCTATGCCCATCCTTCCTGCAGAAATACTTACTTTGTTTTAATAAATCAACTGTTTCATTTTTCTTGTTAAATAATAATGAATACAACAAAATTATGGTTCATTGAAGATTAGGTGAGGATTTCTAGAGTTGACCATTATAGGTTAGGGAATAGGCAGAATTTATGCCCTGGTGAAATGATCATAAGATGTTGCTGGGCTAGAAGAAATGAGAAGTGTAACTGAACTGATAAATGTGTAGCATTGCTGTTGCTTAGTTCATGTTGTTTACCTTAGGCCACTAGTGAATTATGTTTTCTAAAAAAGGATAAACGAATACATAATATAGAACATGGAGTATTTTCAAAAATACAGAAAACTGGAAAGAAGTACAAAATAAAATATACAACATAGCATAGCAAGTCACTGCCACAAAACATTCTTTTGGTATAAAATTATATGAACAGGAATACATGATATAGACATCTGTTATCTTTTAAAAATTTGTGTTTAAAATGTGTTTCTACCTATCATCTTGGGAAGGAGCTACAGTGGTTTGAAACCATGTTTGAGTTCCTTAAAGTTTTCCTAGCTCTTTTTGTGATTAATATTTAATTTGAATTCATTATTCAATTAGAGTAATGAATCCGTAGAAGAGAGACTAGTATCAAGTTTTCATAAAAGATACATAAAATTTTTCAAAGGATTTTTAAAATGTCCTCAGTTTAGGAGCACTTCTCAGATTCTAGTTATATATTATACTTATTGACAAAAATATCTTTCTGATTTAAAAAACGCACAACTTTATTTTTTTACAAAGTAAAATGACATCATTAAGAATGATGGAAGCACAACTTTAATGGTCAAATGAGCAAATTCCATAATAAATTGGCTATGATGGCTGCTAAAATCCCCAATGCATAAGTATAGAAGGCGATGTATTTGTCCACACATTTGGATTATGTGATTTAGCTGCCCACCACTACCATCTCTCCTGTTTTACAAAGCACATCTTTTTTTATTCACTTGGTACAGGGTTTTGCTTTGCAGCCTGGACTCATAGAGATCCTTCTGTCTCAGCCTCCCCAGCAATGGGATTACAGGCTTGTCGCACCATACCCAGTTTTGGAAGCTGGCATGGCATAACCAGGGTTTTGGGGCAGCGCAGCATGCAGTACCTGGGCTCGAACCTGGGTCCTTGTGCTTATCAGGAAGGCACTTGGACAGCTGAGTCATGTCCTCAGACCCACAAAGCACATCTTCAGTGAAGATAGCATTGTAAAACCATAGGCCATAGATTTCAATGTGACAAGCTTATACTGTTTCTGAAATGTTCAGACTAACAGTGACATTAGGAATTAATTTCATTATAATATCTGTCACTAGCATCTAGCGGAAAGAGGGTTGAACATATGTCAACTGCCATGATCAAACATTTACTTTCTATTTGAATCTTAGGTGGCTAAATAAACTTGGTTTAGCTGTAATTCATCAGGAATCCACTACAAAGGATGAAGGTATGCTCTATTCTAATTTTCTGACAAGTTAGCAAGAATATTAGAACAGAACGAAATAGAATGGGAAAAGTAATGTCAAGTTCCATGCATAGTCTGGTCCTGATGAACATAGTTTGGTATTTGAACTGATCTGAAATGTAGCAACATGCATGCTCACATGGACTTAAAAACACTGAGCAGAGCTTCCCATGCTTGCTGTGAATGATTTCACACGTCACCCACACTTTGCTAGCTTGGCTTCTCTGATATTTCAAACAATTGCCAAGGCGAGCTTTTTATTGCCGTACTTACTGAATTCTTACTCATAGACGTGAATTTGTCATGATCTAGTCAGATAACTTTCATCCCACAATTTCCTCTCTGATAGTTAACATTTCCAGCAAGTGTACGTAGAGACTAATCGCCCTAAGAATATACTATCACCCTAAAGGGCAGCTGGGGACACAGGCCATACAGTTGGCTTAGTCTGTAGCTTACAGGGTTCAAAAGCTCTGGAGTCTAATTCTTCTTAATGACCAACTTAAACCTTTGTGTGGAGAAGAGAGAGGCTTTGGGTTCTCAGACCACCAAGCTGGTACTATTTCTAAAATAGTCAATAGAGCACTCAAGGATTGGAAGCTGGGAGTTATGTTTTTGGATAACAAAATAATAAACACTTAAATTTTGAAATGGAAAAGTGGGAGTCCTAACAGTCTTCTTGATCCCCTTCTTTATACAATAATTCTCACTGGATATAGGTTATGGAGGGAAGAACTGTACAAAGGCACTTCTTATTCTTGTCCTTAAGGCACTCCCTGATGCGCCCCTGCAACCTGTCAGTTGTCTCATTAGGAATTTCCTTACCGAGCTCTGCTCAGTAAGCCCTATGTATGTATCACTGATGGTTTAGTTATCTGGCTGGTTGCAGCTTACTCAGTTTATTTTGATTCTTATCATTAAGTGCAATTACTACTGATTTTATGCTTTCTTAGAATATGATAGAATATGACACATAGCCCATTGAAGAACTTTTTCTTTTTTTCCTGAGCCATGGTTGGGATTGATTTTCGTACTGTGTATCATCAGGTGGTCTTTGAGGGCAAAAGACTAATGATGACATTAGTTCTTCCCTCTCAAGCGACTCCTTTGCACCAAAAAGTTCATTCAGTTCCTTCTTTCAGAATTGGATTGAAATTGTGATAGGCAGATGGGAGAAAAACTGCTGTTCATACATTATGGAATAAATAGGAGGTAATAATGTTCAAGCAGTAAACATTTTGATTTTTTGTTACAGAATGTTACAGTGAAAGTGAACAGGAAGATCCCGAAATGGCGGTGGAGACACCATCTCTTCCTTACTCTTCCGCGACTTCCTCTCCTGTGGTACGTGGGGACATGAGTAGTCTGTTGGTTAGTGATCATCCCTTCCAATTAGGTAGAGATGTTTACAACAGGCTAATTTCAAGTACCTTCCCAACAGCAAGTATAATTCTCAGGAAGCTGATGTTGAACCTTTCCTTAGCAGCCTACTGGTGTGACAAACTGACATATTTGTTCTTGACCCACAGATACAGTACACTCAGAGGGATTCATGGAAATGCAGTCGGCCAGTGTTTGCAAGTCTTGTTTTACAATGTTCATTGATATCCTACTTATGCTTCAAAAATGTCTTTCATAGGTGCCTGTCGTCTAACAATGTAAAATGAATTTAAAGGGGATACAGAAATAGCATGAAAAGGAAAAAGGAGTGAGAAAGATGGGAAGTCGGGAATACAGATAGTGCACTGAAGATGTTTGTGGAATGACTACAGTGTGTGTATTCACTGCTGGGAATCTAAATTGGATTCTAGGACTTGGAAGAATTCAGTATAAGTTCAAGCAATTACTGAACACTACAACTTTAGAAAGCTATCCATTGCATGATGGCCCTTGGCAAAGGTCAGACAAGTACCGCTGGGAACAGATCTATGATATTCATTTTTTTACTTAGAGTGGGGAAATTGAACCCAGAGCATCCTGTATGCTGAGTATATATTCTACCACTGAATTACTTCCTAGGCAGATTTATGGCCTTTATAGCTGCTGTGTAGCAGGGCTCATATGGGTGTTTCAAGCACATAGGTGAAAATTAAATTATCATAATTTAATTTTCAAACAATCTTGAGAAGTGACATCATTTAATTTTCATTTACTGATTGCTAATGAGCTTGAACATCTCTTCATGTTTATCTGACTGTTGAATTTTCTCTTTTGTGATATGTCTGTTAAGCTTTTGTGTATTTAGCTGTTGCCTTCTCCTCTTCTTCCTCCTTTCATATTTCAATATATAGAATTGTATATATGGAAATATGACAAAATACATGTCAGTTAAAAGTAAAAAAAAAAAAAACCCTCACTTTTAAGTTCTAAAACTTAGTTTCTCTTTAAAAATGGATGTTCTTCATTTTCATGTGTCAGATTTATCTATCCTTTCCATTGAGTTAGTGTTTTTTTTCTCATTTAGAGAAGTGTTTCTTACCTGTGGACATGAGAAAATAGATGTTACTGTCATGGTCAAGCACACAGTAGAAGTGGTAGATGATAATCCAGTCATTCTGTTTTGTGATGTATGCTGAATCCAGTGTACCATGACATTTATCCATGAAGATTCAAAGCTCAGGGGAAGCTTGTTTGAGAACAGATGAAGAATGTTTATGACACCAGTAGCTTAGGTCACTAAATTTTAAAAATTCCTCAGAATTTTCTGATTCATCATTGAAATGTTATTTCCTAAGCAGGTCTGAGTTGATCATTTTTGACAAGTCACTAAGACTAACATTTTCCAAGGAAATATATTTAAAAAAGTCAGATATTTTCCCCTTAGCAACAGCATATGTTCTTTCTGCTCTCAAATTTTCCAGACAGATTTTGTTTTTGTTTTTGCTTGTTTCTGAAAAGTAGACATGCAAGGCACTTGGTTAAAATAACATTAGATTTTTTTATTTAAACAGATGAAAAAAAGCATTGTAATTTTAGCCAGTGTATATCGTTTGGCTTAGTATTACGATAGGCATACATTAGATATATAGGCCTAAGGCAAAACCTGTCTTTCTAATCTCATAATTTTTTGGCTAATGAGTTTTAATTAATGATGACTCAACAATATAAAATAATTATGATGCATATAGAGTTAGTCAGGGTGAGAATTCTACGCATTAACTGCTACTCTCAAATATCTGATGGAAGTTGTAAGGACTATTGCCTTAACCATTTTGTTTATCTAAATACATGGTTTTGCCCGTACTGTCTTTCCTAACTTCTTTCCTTTCTCTTCTTTCTCTCTTTGTTGTTTAATCCTTAAGTTCTCTCTTTCCACTTAACTGAGTTGTGCCTTTCAATTTTTATTTCTTGAATTCTTACACTAGTAAAAAGAAGATAGTTAGGATAGATATACAGTTACTTTTTCTTAGTTCAATGAGAAGAAAAGTTTATACTAATGGTGTTTAGATAAGATATCATGTCTATGTCTTGTCCTCTGAATAACTACTACAAAGACAAGAATATGCAATGTATTAATTATTTTAACTATATTACTAACTTGTTTTTGAAACTGTTTCATTGCTATTTTATCTTTTTTCTCATTAAAATAAATAAAAATTAAAAAAATAATTATGATGGAAAATTATCTAAACTATTTTGTCTTTTTTATTGATTATATTGAGAAACAAATAACAATGGGAAAGTTTCAAAACCGATTAGTAAGACAGTTTCAATAATTAATACGTTGCACATTGTTGTCTTTATAGTGGTTATTCATAGTATCATGCAGACATGATATCCTGTCAAAACACTATCTGTACAAATCTTTCTTCTCATTGAATTAAGTGAAAGTAGCTGTATATCTATCTTAACTATTTTGTATTTATAGATACAAAATGGTCCTTCATTTATATCCCAATTTTTTGTTTAGTTTTGTTAGAGATGGGTGTTCCATTGTCATTTAAATATTGTAGGTGCATGAATTCAGCAAAAATAATCCAATATACTCCAGTAGTCCATAATAGTAGTGAGTTATCCATAGGACTGGTAATGTCAGAAGTTGTTGACTTGAGCCTTTTATAGGTCAGTGTATTAATATGGCCTTACATTTTACACCTCATTTTTATACTGGATGGTTTTACTGCTGGATGGTTAAGGCCAAGATCAAACAAGACCTATATAATAAGAAATGTATCTGACAAGGTCAGCCAAATCTCCTCAGGACTTACCCTGAAACCCTATACTGAAGTTTGTAGATCCTTTGTCAGTGTCAGCCATGTAGATGAGTCATGGCCATTGCTTGATCGATTTTTTCTCTGTGAAAGCCTGAGAGAATGTTTTCTCTCCATGTGACTCTCCTTAGGCACACTCTACATCATTGATCACTTTCCTCTGTGGCCCCATAACCTCCTTGGTCAGAAAATTTGGGACGTAAGTGAGTAAACTACTTTGTCTTGAAAAAAATCAACTCATTGTCCATTCATTCTAATTACTATCAAGGTAAACAGTGAAACTTTGGCACCATACTGATTTGTCTTTCTGTCTTTACTGGGCTGAACTTCATTCCAGAGCGAAGAAAGAACACTTTAGTATCTTCTCGAGTAAAGAAGAGGTTTTGTTTCGTGTGTATTCATTCTGAGAAGGCTTCACGGGCTTAATAGTAGAAAAAACATCCATTAATTCTTGAAGGAATTAAGAATGGTGAATTTTGAGACACTTATTAACATGATTCAGAATAGATGGGAGTCTGTAAATTGCCCTTTGGAAAATAATTTATGGAAATCCAGGATGCTTTGAAATTTAGAAAATATGCACACACACACACACACACACACACACACACACATGAAACAAGTTCATTCACATTTCAAACCTGATATTTTTTTGGAAAAATGATTTAAGAACTGTAATTTTATGAAGTGATTTAGGAGTTGTAAATGTCATCAAAAATCTCTCCTACATAATAAATTGCTAAGTTTAATTTTTCAGAAGTACTGTTGGATAACGTGATCCATGCTTACTCAACAAGCACTACGATCCCTTCTTCTCAATACTTGGGCCTCATCAGTAGAGCAAGCAGAGAATGGCCCACATTCTGCTTGGAGCAGACCTCTCACTGAATAAGATAATGAGCAATGGATGCAATCAGCAATCCTCTTGCTTATCACAGTGGCAGTAGGGTAGGGTGAATAAGGAGGCTGGAGTCCTAGGGGTAGAAACTAGATGGGTCACCAGGCTGTGCCCCTTTCACAGTGTAGATCTGAGCAAACGTCTTGGAAAATACTTAAGGAGTCATCCAGGTGGATGCTGGGAGTTGGGTTTCCCTGAGCAAAGGAGACAAGCTCAAGGTCTCCTGGGTGTGCAGCACTGCACAGAGCCTAGAGTATCAAACGTAGGGGAACCAGGAGGACACAGATAGGAGATGAAGCCAAGGCTAGTCATGCCCAGGCCACGTGGTGCCTAAGGCAGGCTAAGACTCTGATACTGTGTTATTTGGGTAACCTCTGGACATGAGCAAAGGGCTGGTATAAGCAATTCCTCTTTTAGAACTACTCAGGTGTGTGGAAGAGAGAAGACTCATGGTGCACAGTGATGTCCTGGGAAAAATGGTAGTGATTTCACCAAGTGGTAGCAGTGAGGAGATGGACAGATGGAGTGGCTGGATCTTGAATATATTGGGAAGATAGAAGTACCAATCCAGTGAATCAGATGTGAGGAAAAAAGAGGAGATAAGTATTATAATACCAGGTGCAGGTACCTTGTAGAATTTATTACAATATGCTGCTCCTCACATTTTGCTATATTTTCTGAGGCACAATTCAGTTAATATCCAAAAATTATGAAGAAAATCAGCTAAAGCAATCCAAAGGATAAGTAAGTAAAAATAAACTGCAAACTGGCCCATTGTCCAGTGACATAAGAGGAAGTGGATGGCTAAACAGCCATTTGAGAAAGGGGTAAAATTAAGTTTAGAAATTCAGATATAATTTTAACAGGGTGGAGCTTGAACAGTGTTCTGTTAAAGTTCACTTGACCATCAGCATTTGTTCATACAAATCACTATATATGCTTGCAAGTGGGTAATTGTATGAAGAATCATAAGCAACTATATATAAACAAGGAAGAGAGGAAGGGTCATCCTTTCTCCTCAAGACACAGCAAAACAAAACAACACACCCAAAAAACAAACAAACAAAACCATCAGAAACTCTACGGTTGGATGTTGAAGTGATTTTTAAGGCTTTCTTAAATTTCATGGTGGATTTTTCCTCCGTTTTTCTCCTGGGTGCTGCACACCCAGGAGACCTCTCAGCTCATCTTTGCAGGCTGCTCCCCTGGTGGACTTGATGGTTGTTCCACTACTTCTTCCTCCAGCCAGTCTGTTCCTGCTGCACTAGTCAAGGCCCTTGTTAGCTCTTCACTGTTTAATTGAAATAGCAGGCCATTTTTCTTTCACTGCCTGCAGTCTCTCTTTTTACAGGCCACCTCCAAACTGGCCTTCCTAAAATGCAATTCTGATAATATTCGTTTACTGAAAAGACCCTTTCGCAAATTCTCATTGTTTATCAATTAATTCCCAACTCTTTTGTGAAAACTCTTTTCATTTATTTATTTGGTACAGGGTCTCACTACACAGCTCAGGCTTGTAGTGATCATCTTGTCTCAGCCTCCCCCACACTGGGATTACAGTTGTGTGCCACCGCACCTGATTGTCGAGGCTGACTTGGCAGAGGGCATGGCATTGGTATCTGGGATTGAATCTGGGTCCTTGTGCCTGCCAGGTGGCACTTAGGCCACTGAGCTATCACCCTGGCCCAATTCTCAACTCTTTGGCTTGGTATTTAAGGCCACTGGGATTTCTTCAGTGTGCCATGACATCTTGTTTATGCTTTCTCCATTGTCATCAATCTGAGTAACTGTCTGCTATTTCCAGAGAATCTCCTATATTTACCTGTCTTTGCCCCTGCCATGAAGAGAGGTCCTCTAGTTGGCTTCTGTAAACATCTTTCAAGTCTGTCTCCAAGGCAGCTTCCTTTGTGTACACCTCCCTGATCCTCTACATAAGGAGAATCTACCTCTGTCCAGATTCTATTTCTGTAGCTCTTTGACTTTGGATATTTATTCCTGCTGTTGCTACAACCTGTCTGATATTTTAGATTTTTTTTTTTTGCATAATGCCTGTTTCTTAATTCAGTTTTTCAAATCAGAGACAGTATCTGATTTTTTGTTTAACCACATTTGTGATCGTACCTATTACATATCTGAAACAAAATATTTTAACAGATGAATAGGTGGACAAGTGAGTGATTATTGTGATTTCATTTGCACCTTCTACAAATTTCTTGCTTCTCATTTACGTCTTCATTTGATTTAGAAGGATGCTACTTTACATTTGCCCAATGCTTTTGCTTTGAGAAGGATGATTTCATTTAATTGTCAAAAAAATCCTATACCAGTTTTACGAATGAGAAGGCCAAGTTCTAAAATAGTAAAAGTAACTGTCACAATATTTACAAGTTGTATATGTCCATTAAGAATACTCTTCCATTCTTTTGCTTATATCATTTCTTCTTTTTTTTTTTTGTCTTTTTGAGACAGGGTCTCACTATGCAGTTCAGGCTGGCCTTACACTCACTTTGTAGCTCAGGTTGGTCTCGAACTCATAACAATTCTCCTGCCTCAGCCTCCCGAGTGCTGGGATTACAGGCCTGCACCACCACACCTGGCTCTTCATTTCTTCTCTTGATACATCTGTCAATCAGCTTGCTAATACATTTTTCTGGGTGCCTGTCATGTGCCAGATACTGTGGAGGGTAAGGAAATCCTGCAGTGCCACAGACAGCATCCCCTCCCTTGTATATTTTAAGTTCTCAGTTAAAGGATAATGAATAGATAATATAAAAATATTTCAAACAGCAATAAGTGCTATGAAAAGTGTAAAATAGAGCTGTGTCCTAGGCAGTGGCTAGGGTATGGGGTGGAAATAATATTGGCTAGTCTATCCCTGTTAGGGAAGACTCTGGAAAAAGAAGTGATGTTTGAGTTGAGGTGTAAAAGACAAGGAGATAGCCCAGCAGAAATCCACAGGACAGATGAAAGAAGACATGAAATGAAATGCAGCTGGAATGGCGGTTTGGGTCCAGTGGTAGATGCAGGTTCCAGTAAAGATGTCTGACACCCTGCTTGGGGTAGTCACTTATTGGAGGATTTCAGTAGATGACTATTTTGGTTTATTTTGAGCTCTATGCTTTAGAAAGAGCTCTTGTTTGGAAGCTATCCAGGGAAGGGAATGGGATAATATTGGAGGCAGGAAACAAGTTAAATAGGACTTGGAGGAAAATTAGATTTTCAAGGTCTCTTGCTTGCGAAGAATTAGAGGGATAAGTTATTTTTCTGTCTGTTCATGAATCAAGGTCACACACAAGGCCCACAGCAGATGCAGTATACTGCATAAGGTCTTCTGGTTTTCAGAGTAATGTGTCTTGAAGCAGAGAGAAATAATACAAGCATAATGCTATCTGGGGCTTGGACACAGTTGACTGGTTTACTTTTATTAATGTGACTAATGAAAGGAAATAAAACCTGTGCACCTTCCCTCCTTTGTTCTTACCTGGTTCTTATCTGTTTAGTTTTAAATTCTTCCTTTCTTTTTTTTTCCTTTCTGTACTTTGACTAAAGTTTCTGATGATAATTTATTCCTAATTATGGGCTTTTGGAGGTTATTTTAAACATGTTTGCACTGTGTCAAACTTGGGTTATGAAAATAATTTAAAGAGAAGAATTTCAGAGCTAACTTTTGAATTAAGTTTCTTCAATAAAGAATTATGTACAGGAAATGGGAAAATTCATTTATTTACTTTTATTGTATGCTGTTCTGTTGCCCTGTCTGTCTGTCTCCATCTCCATCTGCCTTTCTGTCCCTTAGTCTCTGTCTCTGTCTCCATCTCTGTCTCTGTCTCTCTTTCTTTCTCTTGTTCTTTCATTTTATTTTTTCTATTTTGAGACTAGGTCTCACTGAGCTGGCCCAGCTAATCTTGCACTTCCAGTCCTCCTGCCTCGGCTTCCCTCCCAAGTAGTTGAGATTTCAGACCATTCCCCACTGTACCCAGGTCTCAGTTTCTTCTTTAAAACCAAGATCTTTAAAGTATCTGTAATATTCTCATTATAAATGAAATATTTCAAATGCAAATGTTCTTAAATTAATGAAACCACAACCATTATTGTCCCCTAATTAAATAAAATATTTTTGTCTGGTATTATGGGAACATCTGTGAGACTGTGCTCATTATAATTGGTATCCATAATTCTTTGATCCTGGAATTAAGATAAACCACCCTTACCAATTTTACAGAGAATTCAGGGAGCTTCTCAGTGTGAAGCTGAGCTACCCTGGGGAGTTTTCTTTATAGAGCTGGCTCTGTGGACCATATTTTTTTTTGCTGGCATTAGTTTGTTACCAACTATGTGTCAGGCACAGATGCAAAAAAAATGGAGGTGCAAAAATGACTAAAAACAGCCTGTTCTCAAGAAGCTCACTGCAAAAGATTAACATTCAACCAGAGTTACAATGTAAGTTGAGAAATAAAATGATATTCTGCTTAGTAGAGCAGAAGCAAGCCGATGAACATGAACCCGGTGCTGAAGCTATCCAAGAAGGCTTCTTGGAGTAGGTGGCAGGCCATGATGGGGTAGTGAGAAGAGGTCATTACCCTTTCCCACCTTTACATCATTTGTACAGGGGAGTTTTGCGAGTGTATTGTGTGAGTGGTTCACAGAAGGGAAGCAAAGAGTAGTGGACTTTGTACTGGCCACTGTAGCTGCATGATCATGTACATGAGGAATGTAGTTCAGTACTCAGTGGTCCATAAAGAATGAGACCATGCAGAATCCTCTGAGATGGAGCTCTAGCTTTATTTTGAATTGTGTTTTGCCAATATCTCTTCCAATGAAAGTTCCCTCCTAATATGTAAAATCTTTTCTCCTCCTTCTGCTTCATTCCATTCCTCATTTTCTTTTTTTTACTCACTCATCTTTCCTCCTTTTATAATCAAATTTATAAATGTTGCCACACAGAGAAAGTGGATTGAGAGTATGTGCATTGTATTTGAAAAGCACCCAGCAGGAATACACTTTGAAGCCTTTTCTGATACTCATGTAGCACATCTTTCCTTAGATACTCAAGTGGTTTTGAGGTTTAGAAAACCTTGAGGAAAGTGCTGCAACAACCAATCCACAATCTGCTTCTCAAATAGCCCTTTTTACTCTAATCCAATTAAGGCAGTATCAGCAGGAGCAACAGGAAAACTCAGGCTTGATCTCATTCCAGAAATGGAAGCTGATCACGTGGAAGCTGAGTTGTACCAAAATAGTTCACAACGGGGGATCATGTCAGAACTAGGCCAGAACGAGCATTTTTGTGAATGTTTATTTTATAGCTTCTGCTAATGAGTAAACTATTCCTGGCATTTATTTGGATGGTTTAACAGTTTTACAATTTCTTCCATAGACAAATACGATTTTATTTAGTGGGTTACAGATCTCCTAGTTGTTAAATGGTCAAGAGTGATTTAAAGTAGCTGTATCCCAATTTATTACATATTCTAGATGGTTTCATGTCTATGCAGTGTACTACAGTGTTGTGTGTGTGTGCGTGTGCATTCTTGTGTGATCAATTTCATTGTAAGTGGGCATCTTAATGTCAAGCTACTTAAAAGTAGATTTATGAATATTTGACAATTTATGCCTACTGTGGAACCAATTAGACAAATATTAGATAAATAAATACTGGCTTTTCCCATTAAAACTTAGTGCTTATAACTACAGATGTTATGAGGCCATGCTGATTTGCAGCAAAGTTTGGTGCAATGATTTTGAGACTTTTGGAGATCTTCATGTTCTCTTTGCCTTCCTGTCTTTTATAATGTTCTTCCTTCCACCTAGAGTATAGATTGCTTGAAATTACAAAAGAATATCTTACAGGAAGACATAAAGGGTGATGTTATGAAACCAATCTATAGGCTATTGGAAATAGAGTGATCTAGAGAATACTGGAGTCAAGAATTTTGGGTTTTATTGACCAGTAAATCTGGAAATGGAATATCAGCATAAAGATCTGCTACACAGAATATTTTAAAAAGAAAGATCAAAAGACAGATATGGCTACATTCATATATATTTATATATGAGAAAACTTACATACATATATGCACACACACACAAACATATATATATATATATAATATGTGCTTGCTTTTGAAAAATAATTATATATATATCTATCTTGTGTATATATATATATAATTATTTTTCAAAAGCAAGCACATATTTCATCACAGAAATGTAACAAGGATAAAATCTCAGAATGAGTGAAACCCTTCCTAGCAAAGTGCTTATTGGTGATGCTGTCTGATGTCTCCTCGGGGTTGGTAAAGAGGTTACCAAGGACAGTTATTGACCCTTGGAATGCATGTTAGGATTTTTTGTCAGAAGTTCCACATCATCTGCTCACTTCACATCATCAGTGGTGCAGATTTTGATTTCTCTTTTTTTTTCTTCATTTTTGTTTGTTTAAAAAGAATAAAAAATAGTAAAAAGCACATTAGAAACAATACAGATACTTATAATACCTGTTTTACATATAATATGTATCTTTAGTGAATAGATTGCAAATCTACTCATCTTTTTCATAAAAATTTTATTTATTTATTTATTTTATTTAATTTATTTTTCTTTTTGGTGGGACCAGGGATTGAACTCAGGCCCCTGTACTTGCCAGGCAAGCACCACTTATTCCACTGAGCTATCTTCCTGGCCCATTCATGAAAATTTTAAAAAAAAATTTTAAGTGATTGAAGAGTGAATGAGTTAGCATTAATTCACCAAACCTGTCTAGTGATGGACCAAAATAACTGATTTACTGAGAAATATGTGAATGGTATTCAGGAGTTTAAATATGTGTGCTTTCATGCACACCAATCTCAGCTTGCTATTACCAAGGGTTTGCCTTTTCTCTCCTCCATTTTTGTGGTGCTGGGGATTAAACACAAGACACTGGCACGCTAGGCAAGCTCTCAATTCAACTAAACTCCCAGCTCCCTGCCTTCTTTTTTCACTCACCTTTCTCAAGGTGTTTTGCTCCTCTAATGTGAATTCTATGATTAATTACAATTTTATTTTTGTTTAAAGTGTATTTCAATGGTCTGAAGAATTCCCCCTACAGCTTTTGACTTTTTTGAGAGCATTTAAGAATAGGCTAAATCATGATATGAGATTTTTCTGATATTTGAACGGTGAATTTGAAGTTATACAAGTTTGAGGAAATGGGGTGTTAATGGCTGTGACACAGAAGAAAAACTATAAATATACACTTATCCTTTGACTCTTTAATTCTTGTCACCTTGTGAAACAACTCTGGCATGTCTTTATAAAAATGAAAGGTAGAGAATGGTTTAATCATGATTTCTTTTATTCTTCTTTTGGTTTTATGTATGGAAAATAGGCCACACAGCGGGCATCTTCTTCCTCACCCAAACTGAGGGAAACATCATGTTCCTTTTCCTCTCTGGAGAGTTCAATGAAGACGTCTGGCAGCTTTTCTTCCTCCGGATCTAAAGAAAGACAGTCCCGGCTCAATATAGTTAATAGTTCACCTGCTGTGGAGGATACTGGCCACTCCCTGACTTTTGCAGTGCAGGTTCATTTGCCTGCTCCCACGGAGGCAAACAGTTGCAAGGCCTCAGAAAACAGCTCTGTCAAGGCCAAGAGTGGGCTTTTGAACTCTTTATCGAGTGATGACACTTCTTCGTTGAGTAGCAATCAAGACCATCTGACTGTTCCAGACAAACCTCCTGGAGCAAGGATGATGGATGGAGGTAAACTGAAAGTTTGTTTACTCTTCCTTAGAGAATGGCTATCTGTGTGTGGATGTGGCATACAAATGTGAATTTGTGAGAAGAATATTTAAACTCCCAAGTGGTGATTTAGTAATTAGACAGTCAGGTGGGGCTGGCTTGTAGAGTTTGCTCATGACAGCGGCACTTGCCAGGCCACTAATAACCTGAAGTGTTAAGTGTCACTTGCCAACTGCGTTGGAGCGTGAGACAAGTGATCATAAAATAGTGATACCTTTCCACTGATTTGTTTCTGTGTCCCATGCACAGGAGCTTGTGAGGTTTACACTGGGGTCTTTGCCATCACGTATTCATAATGTCACTGGGATGTGTCCAAACAAGCTTAGAACACCTGCCATCATGGGAAGAAAGACCATGGTTTAGAACCTAACCAGTCAGCTTTGAGTGTGCCTGAGTGGTTAGGGAAACAGGATTTGCCTACATGCTGGGGGGGAGCACTAGATCTTTAAATGTAAGGGAGAACAAAGTTTATTTTTTTTGAAAAACATTTTAAGTCTTAATAAAGAAAAGAGTTACAGTGGTATAGAAATCAATAATATGAATCTTTTTAAGTACACTTTGATAATTCTTATCTTTTAGTGAGAGCTGACATTTTTCCTTATACTACTGAATCACAACATATCTTTCCTGATTATGCTTTATTCATTCTGGTGTAAAATGAGGTTATGGAGTTGGGTTGAAATTTTGAGGGGAAAATTAAGAGGAACTTTACGTGCTAAATTCCCGTAAGAACTAGCCCATGCTGGCCATTGACGTAGATGGCAACTCCTCTGTTTTTAAATTCTCAAATTTTCAGGTGTACCCATTAGTTTAATTTTTGACCTAAGAGTAATTTAGGTCAAGAATCACACCTGTAGGTTCTTTTGTGTGTGGTATTTAAAAATTTGTCAATTTAAATATTAAAACTAGTGACTGGTCATTTAATTTACCCCGGTTATTTTGAGTGCTCGGCTGAGGATGCTTTCCCCAGTCGAATTACTTGCCTCACCTAGAGTGAATGACATTTTTATTTGATATTAGGTCAAAGATATTTTACATTTGAAAAATTTCAGTGAAGAAAATCACATGCAAATTACTGTACTTCTAAAGAGGATTGGCTGGGGTAGGGAGGAGTGAGGAACTGGAGCCACTGGGGCATGTTAGGAGGGGTGAAGTCTGGGCTGCAAATAATGGGAAGAAGGCCACACTGTCCTTGGATTCCTGAGAGGCTTTGGTGTGGACAAGATGTTGCACTTAATTAATTATGTCTCCTTGGAAGCACAAAATCAAGGTCAGTGGGACAAAAGTGGTGGATTTAGGTTTACCATAAGTAACTTTTTGATGTTGTGAATTGTTGCAAATAGAGTAAACTCCTTGGAAGCTAATGCTTTTCTCACCAATGGACATGTTTACTCATTCTGAAACAAGCACAGTTTAGTAGAATATTGGTTGAATAGTGCATATTGATCAGTCTTTGCTTTTGTGAAGAAAAATGCAATGGAGAGAGAATCTAGGTATTTGGATCTAGATGACCTCTAGTTTGATGCTTAGATAATCATTTAAGATATAGGGTTGGTGGAACTAAAGCAAATGAAGTACCACTTCTATTATCTTCCTGTTAAAAACTCTTGCTTGAATAACAAGACTTCAAATAGAATCACATAGTTTGATAAATACTATCACACACATACACACAGACACATGTACACCCCCTTCCCACATGATCAGCAGAGCTCCAACAGCATCATACTTGTTAAAATTCCATTCACATTCTTTCCCAAGAGATAACTTTGCAGGTACAGTGTTTTCCTTCAGGGTCAATGAACTGAGAGGTACAGGGAAATGTGTGCTGTTCTTGCCTGTGTTTAAATGTCATTCTGGAAATGCATATGCTGAGAAGCCTGGCTGGGTACCAGTAGCTGTTTGTCTGAGAATGAAGGAATCTGGTATTATTTAGGTTAGAATTATACATAGAGTGACCAACACAATCTGGGTGTTTCTTCAAACAGCTTGATGTGAAGGTATTTCTCTCCGTAAGGAAGAGAAAATGAAAGTGTTTTTCCCTCACTGATTTGTTGGCAGTTGCCATATGTTAGTGAATTTTTGCTGATGATTTTCTCCTGCTGCTGAGGATTTGGTTAAATTCCCAGAAGAGCTGAGCCACATAAAAGCATCACCATAGCAACAGCAGCCTGATCTTTGCTGGGGTTGTGATGACTTGCTGTTGAGTAATCAAATTGCATATTGTTTACTTTTTTTCCTATGTGTGTTTTTTTTGTTGAAGAAATAGGTAGCTTTGCATTGTTGTGACTTCTAAAATTACTGCTTTTGAAATGGCAGTTTTTTTTAAAGCTCTGAAATACTGTGTCTGAAATATTTGGAAGCATATTTTTATGTCAGGAATTCAAGTTTTAACACAGACCAAAGCAAAAGTTAAAATTTTAGAAGATGAAATTCACATCCAAGGATGCATGTGCTGGAGAAAAGAGGGTTTTATTCAAGAAAAGATTCCTAAAGGTTAATAATGGAGTCTTGAAACAAGCAGACAGAATGTATTATAGCTTTTCTTTTATTTAGACAATGGAAGACATATTTTGCAGTTGGTGTGAAATTAAAATTGTGGTTACTATAATTTTATACTGAATTTAAACATCCATTTAGACATTTCTCTGTAGTGTAAACTATTTTTTTTTAAAAGGAAAGTGTTAATTGCTTCTTATTGCCTTTTACATTATGAGTCTCAGACTTCCAAAGTTCTAAGGTTCTTTTGTATTTTCACAAAGCATAGTGGAAAAAGAGATGATGAGGATATAGAAATTCATCTCATTTGTTTTATTCTGTGCTCTTCCTTTCTCTTGTGATTTCTTTTGACTGTGGTCATGTGATAAGTCACATGGTGTAACTCTACATATGTATGTATGACACATGTTACCTACTACCAATGCGGAGATAAGTGTCCCTCTACTTACTCTGCACATGGAGTAACCATTTTCCAGATGCTGAAAAATGCATGTTAACTCATGATTCTCATGCTAAATTTATGCAAATATATTATGAGTACAAATACAACTAGAATGGATCTAGGGATCATGTAGATTACAAGGTGAATTAAAAGTACTGCTAATAAAGAGAAGAGCATTCTTGAGCATGCCTGACATCTCAGGAGAGTGAAACAAATGAGTGAAATTTTAGGATTGAGCAGATATTAGCAGAATTGTACACACATTGAATGTCAAGATGACATTATTTAAGCTACCTACTTTGAATGTTAATTGTAGGAATTATGTGGTATGCCTCTCTGGAGGGCAGGAAGAAAAAAAAAATTGAACTCAACTCAATTGATCACCATCACCATCACCAGCACCACTACCATCATCATCATTTTGAATACCTAACTTGTAGTCATGTATTTTTTGTTAAAGTGAATCCAAAGATGAGCAAGATATAATTTCTATTCTAAAATATCTTAACAGCCGGGCGTGGTGGCGCACGCCTGTAATCCTAGCACTCGGGAGGCTGAGGCAGGAGGATTGCTGTGAGTTCGAGACCAGCCTGAGCTACAAAGTAAGCTTAAGGCCAGCCTGAACTGCATAGTGAGACCCTGTCTCAAAAAGACCAGAAAAAAAAAATAAAATAAAATATCTTAACATCTAATGGAATAAGATAGATAAGGCATAGCTAACAAAAGAAAGTGAATTAAATGGAAGAAGACCAAGGATGCAAGATAAAGGTCAAACCTATGTGGGAAAATCTGCACACAGAGGCTGAAGCATGGAAAAAAGAAGCAGAAAGGAAACTTGGGTGATGTTAAATACTCAACCAGACACTTAGTTAATGTTAATAGATAATGGATGGCCATTTTTTAATTAACTGATCATATACTCAGAGATGATTTAGAAAAGCTATCTTTGGAATATAGGATGGAGCAGAGTAAAGGAAGTAGACACTCTGCAGTGTTAGAAAGTTTCTGTAATAGTGAGATGAGGGCAAAGAACAGAGGAGCATTCTGACTTGTAACTGTCAAGGGGAAGACTGATTTTGGTCTGTATTCTCAGAACTTAATTTGGTTCCTAGAGTATTTCTCAGTGATCCTGTTTTTTGAAATATAATTTGAGAAGTGATTTTTAACATGGAAATGAGCCTTTATTACCGTGAAAATCTTGCATGTTTAATTGATTGTCAAACTCAGGGGCATCGATCACAGGCAAGAGTGACTTTCTGGGCGCTTTCATTGGTTCCACATCAAGGAAAGATCACTACAAAACGGCATAAAATAAGATTAGGGTACCTGAACACTTGTGTAGTGTACTGAGGTATTTATCTTATTTGTTTAGTATTTTCACTGTCTATAATTTTTTCTGAAAGCAGGAGTCAGTAGTGGGAGGTCATAGGAATTCACTGGGTCAAAGCTTTGAAGCTGATGCTGATTTAAATCTAGGCTTCAGAGCAATGCAACCTTAAGTGACAGTTCAGAAGAAGTAGGGGCTGGCCAAGAATCTGGAGATTGCAATTAAAGATGACAGATACATTGATCCAGAAAAGAATCTGAATAAGGTAAAAGAAGAATCTGGTACTTCGGAATAAGTACCATTAAAGTTGAAAATTTTATGGTAAATTATTTTAACAACTGAGGAAGGGGGCTTTAGAAATGATCTGCTCTGGTTGTCAACTCTACTAGATATAGCCCTTTGATTATGACCACACGACTTTGACCAAGAATGCAAATGTATTCCACATGGAATTTTCATTTGTCGTTATAAGATAAATCATTGAAGCCCATTCTTAGACCCATTTTAAGGCTATACTGCTAGAAATATATTTTATCAAGATTTTTGAGCAATTTTGTTTGCAAAGAGTATAAAAAGGAACTGGATGAAACAGAATACCTCCATATTTAGTGGTATATGTATTTCTAAATCAACATAACTTTAAGCCTAAGTGACGTGGCATGGCTTATGGCCCATGAAACATGAGCACCAACATTGTTCTTATTGTGCCTGTTATGTGGTCTAGTGGATAGAAATAGATTTGAAAATTATCAGATTGGTCTCTAATCTTACCTGGTTCTGGTTTTAAGTGCTCTTCTAACTTCTTGTTTCTCATTAGATTTTTGTTTATCTTGCTTTTTTATGGATCCATATTTACATAACTCAGCATATTTTCAGTTTTGTTTAATACTATTTATGATAGTGAAAACTATCATGTACATAGAAGAAAATTTTACGTTAACACACTCATGCACACCCCTCCATGCACAATCTATGTAGTCATTCTTCAGGCTGAAAAACAAGAATTAGAAATCATCTCTGTATTCCTGGTGTTCATTTAATTTTGTTGTTTTATAGTATTCTTTTTTAAAAATGCATATTAACAAATGATCTATTCTTGATGGACACATTTTTCCAGTTGTGGGCTCTTAGTTAAAAATGTTGATGTTTGCATTATTTCTTTTTTAATTAATAAGCTTAACTTTATAGAGCATTGCTATATTTATAGTAAAATTGAACCAAAATATTTTCATTATATTAACATCTTGCATTAGTGTGATTGACTTATAACTGATAACTATTGGCACTTTTTATAAACTTAAACCTAGAGTTTGCATTATACAGTACTTTGCTTTTTTGGCAATTACACAGCATTATAAAAGTAGATAGAAAATTGTTATTTCCCTTCAAACTCTTGTCCTCTGTCTATTCGTCTCTTCTTCATAACCTGAGAACCACTGCTCTTTCTACCCTCCCTTTGTTCATCCTTCCCTAGAATGTCAGTCACATGGTTAAATCATAAGTGGAATCTTCTCAGACATTTTTACTTAGTAATATGACTAAGATTTCATGTCTTTTTCTGGCTTGATACATCAGTTTTTTAGAAAATCACAGAAAAACACTCCTTTGTATCATTTGTTATCTATTTATATGTTGTAAGGCATTTCAGTTGCTTCCAAGACTTTGAAATTATGAATATAGCTGCAATAAACATCTGTCCCCATGTTTTATGTAGATTCAGGTTGTCAACTCTCTGGGGGTAAATACCAAGGAGTCTGATTACTGGATTGTATTATGAGATTATGTTTAACATTGTAGGAAATGCCAACATGTCCTCCAGATTGGTTGTGCCATTTCCATGCCCACTGGCAATGAATGAGAGTCCTCTTGAACCCTGTCCTTACCAGCACTTGGTTTGTTGGTCCTTACGGCTTAAATGAGTGTACTCTCAAAGCGCATATTTCAAAGGCTTGCTTCCTGGCTCCTACTTTCTTGGGAGAGGGTGGAGCCTGTAAGAGTTAGCGCCTACTCAGAGGAGGTTGAGTCACTGGGGGTGTGCGCTTGAAGGAAGTCTTGAGACCCTACTTCTTTTCTGTTTCTTTCTGGATGCAAGGTGGCTGCCACTTACTCCCATCATAATATCTGTCTTTGCAGGCTTCAAAACAACAAAGCCCATTACCAATAGATTCAAACCTTCAAATATGTGAGCCAAAAATAAACTTTTTCTTCTGTACACAGCTTATTGCTGTGCCTCAGATACTCTTCTCTAGTTGCTGGGACAAATACCCTACAGTCAAATGAAGGAAGGAAAGGTTTATTTAGCTCACAGTTACTGGAGGTTTCAGTCTATCGTCAGCTGGATCCAAGGCAGAGGGGTACATGGCGGAGAGCAACCTGCCATGGTGGCAGAAAAGAGCAAGAGAACAAAATGGAGGAGCAGCAGCAACAATGGCAGCCGCGAGCAAGTCTGTCTGTCTCTCACCATGAGTTAATCACAAACTCTAGAAGTCCCTGCCCCATGACTGCATGTCTTCCCTCCTTTGGGAGGACAGCTAGACATAAACCATAATATGCTAATACTTTGTTAACATCATGGACAATTGACTAATACCCAGTGCTTTGAATGTTTGCCATCCTAGTAGGTAGAGAGGAGTTTTTGTTCTTTTAATGTGCAGAATTCTGGAGTGACCAGTGATACTGAGCATCTCTTCATATGCTTATTTGCTATTTGTTTATCTTTGGTTAGAAATCTGTTAAGATCTTTGGTCCACATTCTAGTTAAGCTTTTTTTTTTTTTTTTTTCCTAGTTAAGCTTTTGGTTGCTTAATTTTGAATTCTTTATGTAGTTTGGATATAAATTCTTTATCAACTCCATTATGTAAATATATTTTGGATTATATTTGTAATTTGTTACTTGACTTTTATTTTTCTTAACCTAAGTTTTTGAGCATGTATCTTGGTCCACATAAGCCTAAATTTCTCTAGGGCTATATATCTACTAGAAGAATGGATGGCCATGATAAATGCATTATCTCCTACTTTGCTAGATAATGAAAAATTTCTTTTTAAATTGATTTCAACAAAACTATCTCTCTTCCTCTCTCTCTCTCTAATGTATTTTTTAAAAATGTATTTCGTTTTGGGGTCTCACTATGCAGCTCAGACTCATGGTGATCCTCCTGTTGGCCTCCCCAGCGGTGGGATTACAGGCATGTGCCACTCCGCTCAGACTCAGGCTGACTCAGCTCATCCTGGGGGCGAGCCTGGTGCGGCCTGTGATGCCAGGGGTCGCATCGCAGTCCCTTTGCTTGCCTGAGCAGGCACTTAAGTCCGCTGAGCTATCTTGCTAGCCCCAAACTCATCTCTTGAGCATGGAGAGACGCTCCTAAAGTCCCACCTCCTCTTCATTAATGCTGATTTTCTAATTTTTGCAAAACTGGCAGGTGTTAACTTTGATCATCAATTCGTGGGGTCTTTTTGTACAGGGTCTCACTATGCAGCCCACATTCATAGTGATCCTCCTGCTTTCTGCCTCCTCAGTGCTGGGATTACAGGTGTGTGCATCGAACCCTAGTCCCTGCACTTACCTAAGCAAGTGCTTAGTCCGCTGAGCTATACCATCGGCCCTAACATTTTCATTCTTGTACCCATGCTTCTATTGGGGTATTTTTAGTTTTCTAATGAATTTGTTGGAATTTCTACAATTCAGCCATCCTTTTATTGTCTATTGTAAGTTTTGCAATTACATTCTCTACTTTTAAACTCATTTTTAGTCTTTCTGTTTTTTTTTAATTTTTTTCCAGACAGAGTCTCACTGTACCCTTCATGCTGGTTTGAATCCACTATGTAGCACAAGTTGGCCTCAAATTTGTGGCAACCCTTTTGGCTCAGCTTCCCAAGTCCTAGGATTATAGTTGTGCGACATCACACCTGGCCATTTTTATTCTTTTCAATACTATCTTTTAATGATGAGAACCTAGTTTCAAGAATTTTTATGGTCGGTGCTTTTTTTTTTTTTTTTTTTTTTTTTTTTTTTTTTTTTTTTTTTTTTTTTTTTTTTGGTCTCTTTAATAAATTCCTCCCTAAACTAATAGAATGAAGAATTCTTCCACATTATATAATTTTTAATCCATTTGAAATCATTTTTATGTGCATTGTGAACAGGACATGCTATTGTCTTATTACTTATGTATGTGTGCTTTTCTGAGTATCATGTACATAGCGTCTGCTCCTCTCCCAGATGTCCACATACATCCTCAATGCTAATGTTGTTATGAATGTAGTCTGCTGCTTCTTAGACTTACATGTTTGCGGTTGGCTTATTTTTTCCTCCACTTGCTTATATAAATCTTATTTTTTTTAAAAAAAGTCTTATTTTTCAGTTTTAGCTTTCATTAGTACATGTGCGCAGCACACAATGTTTACATTTCTTGAGTAGAATTGCTGCATGTTCACAACATGTCCCAATTTTTTTCATCTCTTTTCTCTTTCCCCCTGTACATCTATTGCTCCTTTACTCACTTGCAAAAGATCTGTCTATGTACTATCACCCGTCTTTTGTTTCACTCTGTACATATATTTGGAGTTTAACATACAAGAGAAACCATGTGATAGTTAAACTTGTATATCTGATTTATTTTACTTAACAAATGGTCTCAAGCTGTAACTATTTTTCTACAGATAGCTCAAGTTTATCATCCTTTATAGCGCATAAATCCATTCATCTGTTGGTGGACACAGAGGTCACTTCCCAGATGGAGCTATTATGAGTTGCACTGCTATAAACATGAGGATGCATTTATCACTGTAACATGATGTCTCTAACTATTTTAGAAGGGTACCTAAATGGGTAATAGCTGGGGCAAATGGAAACTAGAGTTGACTTGTTTTATTTTGGTCTTACAGAACCTCCATACTGATTTCCTAGGGGTTGTACCAGTTTACAATTCCACAAACAATATTGAAGGGTGCCTTTCATTCCTGAAGCTTTGCTCATGTATGTATTATTTGATTTCTCAGTAGCCATTCTTTCTCAAGTAAGATGGAATATCAGTGTTTTTCTTAGTTTCCATTTTTCTAATGGCCAATGATGTTGAACTTTTTTTTTCATGTATATTTTTGGCCATTTGTTCTTCTGAGAAATTTCTGTTCATTTCAGTTGCCCGTGTTTTGACTGAGTTTTAATTTGGGAATGTATTTTTTTGAGTTCTTTATATATTCTAGATATCAACTCAGTCTCTGAGGAATAGCTGGCAAAATTTTAGTTTATTATTCTTCAGATTTTCTTTTGTTTGATTGCTTTGCTTTACAGGGGCTTTTTAATTTGCTATGATCTCATTTAGGAAGTCTTGTTACTTCTTTTTTTTTTTTTTTCTTTTATGGAGTTTTAGGGAAATTGGAATTTCCCCCATTTTTATTAATTTCATTGAGAAACAAATAACAATGAGAGTTTCAAAACCAATTAGTAGGACAGTTTCAATAATTAATACATTGCATATTGTTGTCTTTGTAGTGGTTACTCATAGTACAAGATGCAGACAGATTATCCTGTGCAAACACTATTTGTACAAAGCTTTCTTCTCATTGAATTAAGAGAAAGTAGCTGTATTTCTAGCCTGCTTTGTGTAGATAGATACAAAATGGTCCTTTCTTTACATCCCCTTATTCTGTTTAATTTTGTCAGAAATGGGTATTCCATTACAATTTAGTATTGTAAGTGTGTAAATACAGTAAAATAAGCCAATATAGTCTGGTAGTCCATAATATCCTATGGGTTATCCATAGGACTGATAATGTCAGAGGTTGTCGACTTGAGCCTTTAATACCTCAGCATATTAATACGGCTTTATTTTTTTTTTAAAAATTATTTTTATTTATTTATTTTTTATTTTTTTAATTTTTGTTTTATTGAAGTACAAATATCAATGAGATAGTTTTAAGATACCTTGACAAGATAGATTTGATAAATTAATACATTGCTAACTGTTTTCATAAAGTTTTGGTATCATAGAAGGTGCATACATATTATACTTACAGACATTATTACACCGTATGTCTCTTATCAGTAAATAGAGTGTAGTTGTTTGCGTATCTTATTTTTTATACCTGAATTACATCAAAGATTCAATAATTAATACTTTCTACCTTGGTATTTTCCTAGTGGTTCTCCATAGTACTAGAAGCTGACATGATATCCTGTCCAACCACCATTAGTGCAAATCTTGCCTCTCACAGAATCATGTAGAAGCATAGTGTTATCTATCCCAGCTGTACTGTCCATACATACACATCATGAGTCTTCCTTTCTATACCCTTTCCTTTGTCTACACCTGTCAAAGATGGGCACTCCATTGTCATTGAACTAATTTAGGTGCTTGAACTCGACAACACAGTCTTACACAGTCCAGCATTCCACAACAATGGTGACTTATCCGAAGAAGTTGTGGACCATAGCCATTTACGGCTCAATTTAATATTATGGCCTCATGATGTATACTTCATTTTTATACTTTTCTGCTGGATGGTTAAGAACTTGATAGAGCAAGACTTATATACCAACACATGTACTTTATGTTTCTTATGAGGTCAATGAAGTCCCCTCAGGGTTTATCTTGTAGTCCTGTACCTCATTCTGTAGATCCTTTGTCTGTGTCATCCACGTAGATGAGTCATGGCCAATGCTTGACCAGTTTGCTCTCTGTGAGAGCCTGAGAGAAAGTTTTCTCTCCATGTGACTCTCCCCAGACACACTATAGAACTTCGATCTCTTTCCTCTGTGGCTTCATAATCTCCTTCTTCAGAAAATTTGGGGCTCAACTGAGTTTCATGATCTTGCAGTACAGGTTCTCCTATGTCCTGAGTCTTCACTGACCTTGAAAGGCTAGGGCCAAAATGTTGGCTAGACTTGTGGCTCTTCTATTTCTCCAACTTTGATCTGTGAACTTAGGTTGCTAACCATCCAGAAGAAAAGCTGATTAGTATCCTGCAGCATATGCCATTCACTTTGCCTTATCTGACTCAATTGATTTTAGTTGTTGTACATTTCCATTTGTATTTCTGCTTTTCGCTTCTTATACTAGGGAGACTATACGATATTTACACATGTGTGTCTGGTTTATTTCACTTATGAGCATATGTTCAAGTGGTATCCACTTCGGTATAAATGCTTCTAACTTATCATTCTTAACAGCCGAGTAATACTCCATTATACAGAAATACCACATCCTTTTCAACCATTCCTCATGTGATGGGCATCTTGGTTGTTTCCAAGATTTTGGTATCACACATTGCGCTGCTATAAACATAGGTACACATATATCAGTATGATACAATGTTTTCAGTTCCTTTGGGAAAATTCCCAGTAGGGGGATAGCCAGCTTGAATGGGGTTTCTAGTCCTACTCTTTTGAGGAGTCTCCACACTGACCTCCACAATGGTTGTACCAGTCTACATTCCCACCAGCAGTGGAGAAGTGTTCCCTTTTCCCCACAACCTCTCCAACATTTGTTTTTGGTTGATTTCCTTATGATAGCCATTCTTTCTGGAGTGAGATGGTATCTCAGTGTTGTTTTTATTTGCATTTCATGGATGACTAGAGATGTGGAGCATTTTTTCATGTATTTATTTGCTTTAATTTCTTTAATTTCGCCCTCTGAGAAGTGTGTATTCATCTCAGATGACCATTTCTGAATTGAATCTTTAAATTTGAGGGCCCTGTTATATCTTAGTTCTTTATATATTCTAGACAGTAGACCTCTGTCTGATTGTTTATTAGTTAGGATTTTTCCAAAATTTGTGGATTGTCTTTTCACTCTGTTGACAATTTCTTTTGACATGCAGAAGCTCCTTAAGAAGAGTTGATCCCAATTGTTGATTCTTTCATGTGCTTCCCGTGCGAATATATGTTTGTTCATGAACTCTTTACCTACCCCTATGTCTTCAAGAGTTCCTCCTACTTTCTCTTTCAGGAGATTGAGAGTTTCTGTTTTAATGTTTAGATCTTTAATCCATTTTGACTTTAACTTAGTGCATGGTGATAGAGTTGGGTCAAGTTTTAGTTTTTGGCATGTAGAAAGCCATGTTTTCCAGCATCATTTGTTAAAGAGGCTATCTTTCTTCCAGTAAGCTTGTGTAGCCCCTTTGTTGAAGATCAGATGGCTGAGTGTGATTGTAGATACCTCTGCATCTTCTAATCTATTCCACTGATCCTCAGGTCTATTTTGTTGCCAATACCATGTTGATTTTATCGCAGTGACTTTGTAGTATAATTTCAAATCAGGGATTGTGATGCCTCCTGCCTTGTCTTGATTGGCCAAAATTGCCTTTGCTATTCTAGGTCATTTGTGGTTCCAAATAAATTTTAGGAATGATTTCTCTAGGTCTGGGAGGTATGTTGGTGGCAGTTTGATAGGGATTGCATTAAATCTGTACAGCAATTTTGGGAGTATGGCCATCTTCACGATGTTGCTTCTTCCTATCCAGGAGCATGGAACATCTTTCCATTTTCTGAAATCCTCTATAGTCTCTTTTCTTAGGGTGTTGTAATTTTCTGTGAAGAAGATCTTTGACTTCCTTGGTTAAGTGAATCTCAAGGTATTTCATTTTCCGCGGTGCTATTGTAAAATGTATTGTTTCTATTGTTTCCCTTTCAGTGTGCTTGTTATCTGTGTAGAGGAATGCTATTGACTTTTGAGTATTGATTTTGTATTCTGCTATGCTACTGAATTTCCCTATCAGTTCTAGTAGCTTCTTGGTGGAATTTCTGGGGTCTTCAAAGTAAAGTATCATGTCATCTGCAAATAGTGATAATTTAACTTCTTCACCTATTCTTATTCCCTTTATTTCTCCCTCTTTTCTAATGGCTGTTGCTAAGGATTCCAAGGTCTTGTCATTTCTTGTGCAATTGCAGTTCTACTCACAAAGTTCTTGCCTACACCTATGTCTGCAAGAGTTTTCCCTATTTTATTTTCAACAAGTTTATGTGTTTCAGTTTTCACTTTTACCTCTGTGATCCATGTTGTTCTCGGTTTAGTATGTAGGGATCTACCTTCAACCTTCTCTATGCGGGTAACCAGCATTCCAAACAGCATTTTTAAAGAGGATTATCTTTCTTCCCGTATACATCTGAACATTGGTGCTTTTGTCAATGTTCAGAACTGTTCAATGTGCCTAGGTTATTTCTGCATATTTATTCTGCTTTACTGACCCATATGCATGTTTTTGTGCTAGTACCATGCTTTTATAATTGTTTTGCCATTATAGGTTAAAAAATGGATCTCAATATCTAGGAAAGCGTATTTTCCTACTTTGTTCTTTTTTTAATGTTGTTTTGACTGTTCAAGGCTATTGTATCTTCCATGTAACTTTCAGAACCACCTGATCAATCAAACTCACAGACACACACACACACACACACAGACACACACACACACACATACACACACACAGAAATCATGTGGGATTTTTGTAGACTGCATACCAGGCTTAGATTTAATTAATGGCAAGCAAAATTGATACATTTTAAAGTCTTGCAGGGGCCAGGGAGATGGCTCAGTAGAATGAGTGCTTCCCTGGCAAGCTCAAGGGCCTGAATTCAATCCCCAGTTCCACCAAAAAATAATAAATGAATAAACAAACAAACAAACAAACAAACAAATAAATCCCACATTTGAGGAGGCTGAGGAGATGGCCCAGAGGAATAAACACTTCTCTGGCAAGTGCAAGGGTCTGAGTTCAACCATGGGTTCTGAAAAAAAAAAAAAAGTCTTCCAGTTCCTAAAACTGTTATTTCCCCTGTATCATTTTTTTTTTTTAATCAGTGATCATCCTTTCTCAGTCTCCTCAGTGTTATGCTTACAGGCAAACACCACCAAACTGCTTGTTTTGGGGCCAGCATGATATGTGGTACTGGGTACCGAACTCGGGTCTTTGTGCTTGGCAGGAAGGTGCTTAGGCCACTAAGCTGTCTTCCCTGCCCCTTTTATAAATATTCTAATAAATGCTTATACTTTAAACTTTTCTCTATAGAAGTCTTGAACATATATAATAAAGTTTATTCTATATACTTTAAAATATATTTTTCTCTTCATAAATTTCTTACTGGTGTACAGTACCACAGTTAAGTTTTCATTAATGATGTGTTTGTGATACTGATGTTTATCAAGCTAATCCTTGTGAGGGCTTGTGTGCATTACACCAGTGCTCTAGCACAGACCTAGCCAACCAGCCTGATTCCTTTTTTTTAAAATAGTTTTATTGAGAAACAAATAGCAATGAGACAGTTTCAAAACTGATTAGTAGGACAGTTTCAATAATTAATATTTTGCATACTGTTGTCTCGGTGGTTACTCATTGTACAAGATGCAGACATGATATCTTGTCTAATAACACTATTGAAACAAATCTTTCTATTCACTGAATTAAGAGCATGTAGCTGTTTATCTATCATAACTATTTTGAATATACAAATACAAAATTATTGTTCATTTATATCCCCTTCTTTTGTTTAGTTTTGTCAGAGAGGGTATTGTGTGAATTCATCAAAATATTCCAATATAGTCCAGTAGTCCATAATAGTAGTGGGTTATCCATAGGACTGGAAATGTCAGCTTCATTGTTTTGGTGGAACCGGGGATTTAACTCAGACCCTTTGCCAGGGAAGTGTCTATTTCACTGAGCCATCTATCCAGCCTCACCTTTTCTTTTTAGACTTTATTTTTATACTTTTCTGTTGGATGGTTAAGACCAAGAAAAAGCAAGATCTATATAGCAGGAAATGTAACTTTTGTATTTTATAAGATCAGTCAAATCTTCTCAGGACTTATCCTGAAACCCTGCACAGGAGTTTGTAGATCCTTTGTCAGTGTCAGCCATGTGCATGAGTCACGGCTTGCTTGACCAATTTTCTCTCTGTGAAAGTCTGAAAGAACATTTTCTCTCCATGTGACTCTACTTAGGCACACTCTACATCATTGATCACTTTCTTCTGTGTCCCCATGATCTCCTTGATCAGAAAATTTGGGACACCACTGAATTACAGGATGTTACAGTACAGATTCTCATTCTGGCCTTCTAAATATGTATTGCTTGTCATGACATACCTGTTCCATTTTATGCCTAAGATGTTTGACATTCAGACAGACAGTGAGGTTAAGCTCAATTGCCTATGTTGTAGGGTAATAATAAGCTTCTCTTCTGGAGGATTAACAGCCTAAGTTTGCAGACCAAAAATTAGAGAAAAAGAAGGTCTGCAAGGACAGCCAACATTTTGGCCCTAGCCCTTCAAGGTTAGTGAAGACTCAGGACATAGGAGAACCTATGATTTCTCTAGGTCTGTGAGGTTGTTGGTACTTTGATAGGGATTGCATTAAATCTACTTTGGGAGTATAAATTCAAGCTTTTTTTGTTTTTCATCTTGTTGTGGAACCAGAGATTGAACTCAGGTCCTTATGCTTGCTTGGCAAGTGCTTATTCTACTGAGCTATTTCCCTGGCCCTTAGCCTGATTCTTAGGTACATTTTTATGTAACAGAATAGCTAAATTTCCATTTTTAGTCCTAATGGCTCATCTTTAAACATTTTTCTTTTACATATGTAACTATACATCTACAAATGATGTTGGTTTTCTTGTTTCCTTTCTTTCTTTTTTCTTTTTTTGTATTTTTAAGGGAAGGGTATACAGGATGTTCAGGATCTCACTACAAGATCGGACTTGTAGTGCTCCACATGTTTACAGTCTTCCAAGAGCTAGAATTACAAGCTCATGCTACCATATTCATTCTCAATTGCAGTCTCAGTGTGCCCATGGCGGTGGGTCTGGCAAGGCAGGCCTGGGTATCGAACCCCTGATTCCTTCACCTGCTTGCAGGTGCTTTAATCCACTGAGATATTATCTGGCCCTTTGTTTCCTTTCTGAATGCTATATTCATATTTATATTTTTTCTGACAGTACAATGCTGATATGAAGGGTGGCTATGGGAAATTTTGTGGTAGGCTTGATCGTGAGGAAAAACTTTCCCACTAACTCAAGCTTAGAAGTAGGTACTCTACTGTTACCCCTATCTTGTGGGTTTAGAAAGTGGGAATTCAAAATGTCTAAAGAATAGCTTACAGTGTTCATGCGACCATTTAGTGGAGATAGCTGCACCTGGAATGATAGTTCTGTTTGAATTAACAGCCTCATATTTTCAATACCTGTGTATCTAAGAACAATTTCATATCTTCATCAAGGCACAGGGATGTTGACACAGCTAGATGTGTCCATCAGGTTGCATGGAACCACAGTAATTTCTCTCCTAGGACAGCCATTCTATTACTGTTCCCAGTAGTACAGGTCAACTAATGATGAAAACAGAACTATCTCACCACTGTTACAGAAACAAACAGGAACATTATTTATGCAATAACATTTGTCCTGTGATTCTGAAAGATTAATTACTGTGCTGTCTGCTGAGTAAACAAGCAAAGACAAAATACAGTTTCCTCATGGAAACAATAACAGAGCAAAAACATGTAATATAGTTATTGATATTTTTCACAATAGGAAATTTTAGGGGTTCAGAGAGAGAAACTGGTCTGTCAACAACCACGTCCATCTTTGAAAATCAGTTCAGTGCCACATCTGAGTGTCTGACGTGATACCTCAATGACTATGTCCACAAAATTGCTATTGGTTAGTTTTCACTTTAATTCAAAATATGCCTGAAGCTTATTATAGATACATAGTGTCAAGTGCTGTATCATGGTCACCTCCACCCCTTCATTTTTAAATAGTCCTTCCCTTACTTGGCCATTAAAAATTGAATTAGAATTAAGCAAAATCAGAAATGAAACAGCTTTCCAGTTTGGACACTCATGTGGTCATATAGGTTGGGGTCTGCAGATGCTGCTTAGGGACACAGAAGGCTCTTTGCTTAGGATAACCAGCTGGCACATCCTAGGGACTGCTCTTCTGGGTGCCTTCACACATGTCTGCCTGTGTTGTGATAAGAGGGTTAGAGGCCCCTGGCTGACACTTACTATTTCCGTTCATCACTTATGCTTGCAGTTTTTCAACTGGAAAGACTAGCTAGTCATGCCAGGTAACAGCAGTGGGAGCACCAAATATGTAGGGTGCTTTGGAACATCTCTTATGTTTTCAGAAAAACAGATATATCCAGATAGGCTGACACTGCTAGCCCTTTGCAAACATTTGTTTTCTCTTTTTACTAGGAACTGTGTTTGTTGTCATTCTCATGATAAATTATAATACTGTCTGCTTCCCTTTAAAGAACTAGGCAGAGTCTGATTTTATGTTTTAAAATTTTATTTATTTTTAATTGCAAAATTATTGTGAATTGTTGATAAAATCTTAGTCTAGATGGTTGCTCCAGCCAAAATGATGATTTTCTTTAAAACCATCCATTTGTGTCTGAAATTATTAATTCTTTTTAGAAACACTTACTATACTTTTGCTATTTAGGAATCACCATTCTAGGTACTATGAATACAGATTTTGCCTTTGGGGGCATGCCATCAACAGTTTAGGCTGTATTTTTTCTATGAACCAAGAAAAATATGTAGATACAAATGCATAGATACACATCATCTGTCTTTTAGAAACACAAATAGAATTACATAGTACCAGTAGCTTGCTTTTTAAATCCCCTCATTTGGGGTCAGGGAGATGGCTTAGTAGAATAAGCACTTCTTCAGCAATCGCAAGGGTCTGAGTTCAATCCCCCGGTTCCACCAAAAAATAAATAAAATAAATAAATAAATCCCCTCATAAACCCTTCTTGCTAGTAAATTTCAATGTATCTCATAATGTTTGATAATTGCTACTTTATGGTACAAATATAATACTATCATTATAATATTAGTAGTTATTTTCAGCTAATGGAAATTCAAATGATTTCCAATTTTTATCATTGTACAGAATACTACAGAAAACATTTTTATGGATTAGTGTATGCACTATCATTATTTCTGAGGTAACTATGAGAAATAGAACTGTTTAGTCCAAGGGTAAGGATACTTAAAATGTTAAGGTAAAGTAAGTATTTTCTCTGCACAATAAAGCTCCACATCATCTTTCAGTTACTAGTGAGTTAATTCAGGAGCTCTACTATGGAGACTAATAATTAATACTATTGTACTGAATTGTGTAATTGAAATTTGCTTAAATTTCCCCCTTGACAAAGTGAATTTTTAAAAAAAGTCTGGTGATAGATGTGTTAATTAGCTTGACTGAAGTAATAATGTCACAGACTATCGAATCATTTTGCTGTACAATTAAAATCATATAGTTTTATCTAATACGCTTCAGTAGAACTAGGAAAATAAGGAACCGCATCAATGCCCTCCCATTCTATTTTCACAAACAAGGCAGGCTCTTGGATAGGTAATCTTTGAGCTTTTATCAACTCAACAAAATAAAAAATAAAGTTTTCATCTGGAAACACATGTTTGGTGCATTCACACAGGACATTCATGCAACACAGTACATCTTGCTGTACAGATTGTGCTATGCAAGTAATTATGAATCATGCTAGATTACGATGCTATACATAGGAAGGGACTTCGGCTTAAGATGGTGAAGGCATTTATCTGCTCCAATCCTTCATTTTCTGTAAAGCTGAGATATGAGGATGTCTTCCTTCCTCAGGCTTTGCTGCTCTTGGCTTTGGCATGTGCTCGACGCTCATGTCATGTCTGTCCTCCTGAGTCTTTGGCTTTTCTCTTGTGCTCTCATCCTCTCCATCATGGACCCATACACATGACAGAGCCCCAGGCTATGGGGTCTGATTGATGTATTTACCTACAGAGTATTGGACTGGTATCCCTCAGGTTGAGTGGTGCCTCAGAGTTTTGTACTTTCTCTTTCCCATGCAGTCTCTCCCTCCTAAATATATTCACAAAACAAAACCCTGACCAAATGCCCTTTAAATTGCATGGTAATGTTTTCTTTTCCTTGACATGTGAGCTAATACAAAAAAAAAGATTATTTATATTTTAAATATTTTACTTAATTATGGGTCCTCATATATTTGCAATAATACATTTTAAGAACAAATGTAGTACTCGTCTGAAGAAAATAAAGCTACTTCTTAGATAGTTGAGCAGTGGATTTACCTAAGATTATCCCAGAAAACCCCTGACACAAGATATGACACAACCGAACAGAAGAACAACATTAAAGATTGTCTGACAAACTGTTTGCTCTTATCCATAAAAGCAGTACAGTAGAAGAATACTGAGTGGTTTTAATTAACAGAAAGATCAGACATATAAGTGAAGAGAACTGCATGACTGGCGGGGATGGCAAAGCAAGTAGAGAAAAATGAAGTAAATCAAGAAACTAGTCTTTTTACAACTTATTAGAGAACAAATAAAACCTTTACACTTGTGTATTATCTCTGACTTCTGTATAATCTGTTGCTTTCTCTCTCTCTCTCTCTCTCTCTCTCTCTCTCTCTCTCTCTCTCTCTCTCTCTTTGTCTTTTTGAGACAGGGTCTCACTATGCAGTTCGGGCTGGCCTTAAGCTCACCTTGTAGCTCAGGCTGGTCTCGAACTCACAGCAATCCTCTGCCTCAGCCTCCTGAGTGCTGGGATTACAGGCATGCGCCACCACGCCCGGCCATGTTGCTTTCTCTCTTGTAGGACATTTTTTACCTGTCATCTCTTTAAATCTCTTCTAACCTACCAGCACTTTTGCAGCTTTTAGCACTCAGCCATTGTGTTAGACGTGGCTGCTGTCATGGGCGCAAGCTGTGCCTGCGCTCTTCAGCCTGCTTTGGATGGGTGCTCCGTTCTACGGTGGAGTTCAAATCTGATGGCTTAGGCTGTTTCCTAGAGTCCTGGCCGGCTCGATGATTTCTTGCCCTGGGATTTAGAGCACTGTGCTCTTTTAGGAACAGAGTGTAGGCACAAAACCCAGGCAGCTCAGCCGCAGAGGCTCAGCGCGGACATTGGTCTTTCGGAGGCCGAATCGCACATGCAGAGATCTGAGGCGTGGCCTGTGCAGTCCAGCCGGACACCAGCTGAGTGACTAGAAATTGCCTGATTTAATATAGTCTTTATAAGGCTTTATATAAAAAAAAACTGCAGCAAATATATTGATGGGATAGCACAATATTTAAGAAAATTAACTTTGAGATGAAAACTGAGGTCTTTGGGACTTTGGTCAAAGCATTTAATCTTTCTGTGTGCTGATGCCCTTCCTTTGATACCAAGGTTAATGTCACTCTCCTCAGATGGTGACTGACAGACAGTGAGATAACGGTGGTATAACTAATAGCACAATGTATGTCACATAGTAAAAAAGATCACCAGAAGATCCTGTGTACCATAGTTATCACTACTTACAGCAGCGGAGTCAGATTTCTTGCTCAAAGTTATGCTAGGCTGTTGGTCTGGAGTGTTCTGTTAAAATGAGTTATTTCAATGTGTTCTTAAGTCTTTCATTAAAATTTTAAGTGTGTCTGACATTGTGGTTCTAAGTCTTGTTATGTTGTAGCTAAGTCACTAATTAGGGAAGCCTGCTAGTTTCTTTTGCTCTGTTGGCCTCGGGTGTTCCATTGAATACCATTTAGAAAGCCTTAAAGGGCCTGTGCACTCCCTACATGCACATATGCAGTCATTCTCTGCAGGACAAGTGCCTCCCAAGATGATTTTGCTCTTAAACACTTAAGACCTCGCACCTGAAACAAGGAATAAATATGTTTTTCTACCTAGAACTCTCCAAGTGGTTCACATTTGAGGGCCAAAATGATCTTCCTGGGGTCATCGTTTAGATTTTTCCTATCTTTAACAGTTTTCCTCCCCAATCTTGATATGAAATATAGCATATAAATTGTTCTCCTGTTTTCCAAAGCCAGCTTTTATGTTCTAAATAGAAAATAAATAGTCACATTCTAGAAAGCACAAGGAGGACCAAAAATAAGATAGTGGGGGAGGCAAAGTTGAAAAAACAACATTTCAGGAGATAATCTGCATGCAGTGTTCTCGACAGCCAAATTCCGGGCCTACAAGAGCGGGCCTTGTCTTGTCAGAAACAGACAATAGCCTGTGTATGTAGGAGGCTGAGGAGCGAGATGAACCTTCATTTAGCATAATCTTGGAAAGGAGAAAACTTCTGTAAGTAAAAAAAGTGCTGTTTTGGCCTGCTGCTAATATCACTAAGAAGGATCTTGCTAAAAATGTATTCATATGTGCATCCATATTTCTATCTATCATCTATCTTTGATGTACATGTATCTCCCTATCATTTATTTATCACCTCTTTTCTGATTTTAACCAGTTAAACAACTGATCTAACCTTGGAATAAGCTGAAGTAATTTAAGGTATAAAGGGTCACTAGCACAACCTCCAATTCTTGTCCACTCAACCTATGAGATCCTGGTGTTTTCAAGAAAGAATTCTGGACATGCTTCTTTGAACAAAGCCAGGTTTTTCTCTTTCTTTTCCTTAACGAGGACATGGCACCGAGTCAATAAATGCTGCTTCTTGGACCATTTCCAACTTGCTTGTTAGACCTTCTGTCCCTTTCTTCTCCAATGTGACACAGCTGGTGCTGCACGAAAAGTTGCTAACAGATGGCCTATCGTTGCTACTCACTTACAGTTATGGACCAACTGATCCAGCATCAGCCAGGAGCTTGGTGAGCACTTAGGATCTCAGAGATGGCCTGAAACAGAATTGGTATTTTTAATAAGCTCCCTGGGAAACTGTTTTGTCTGTTAAAGTTTGAGAAGACCCTTGTCTAGAAACATGTCGGGCCTGTGTGGTGTGGAATGAAGCTTTTATTTTGGACTCGTTCTGATTTGCATTTTGAAAAAAAAACACTCAGTGTTTTTGGAGAATCTTGATTTTTATTATTCATAAAGTAATAGTGGTTGTGCTTTCCTGGCTCAAGTGCTGATGAAGTGAGATGGGGAGACCAATGAAGTGTGTCACGGGGCGATGGAAATCAAAGGCCTGCAATGCTGTAAGGGGCAGGAGATGAGAACTGACATCTGAGAGGAAGGGTAGAAATTGCATTGGAAACACTTTGCTCTCAGACAGAATTTGTTTAATTTTGTTTGGGGAGGTAGGAAAGGTGGAAATAATTAACTTGGCTTCTCATTCCGATGGGAAATGAGTTGTCTTTTCTGCTAATCTAGTTTTCTTGCTCTTTAAAAATCTGTGGGCAAGAAATCTAGTGCCTTCTATTATGCAGTAATAGCAACTATTTACATAAAATGGTTGATATTTAAAAAATTTATTTATTTATTTATTTGATACAGGGTCTTGTTATGCAGTTCAGACTCATAGTGATCTTGTTTCAGCCTCTCCAGAGCTGGAATTACGGCCATGTGCCATAATTCCCAGCTTCAGGGTCAGTACGATGCACCTGGGGTTCAATGGCTGGCACAGTATGTGGTACTGGAGATTGAACTCGGGTCCTTGTGCTTGCCAAACAGGCGCTTAGACTGCTGAGCTATAGTACCAGACTTAAAACAGATGTTTTTCAAAATAATATTTTACCGACTTGCTTCTTCATAGTATAAGAATGGAGGAAGAGGCTTCACCACCCAGTGGTAGGACTAGTTCAACCACTGGAAAGGACTTCTACCTGCCTCAGCATCGTATATGGGCTATGAATTTTGTGCACTATGGCTCTGGGTCCTATTCATCACCATTTCCATTGTTACTAAGTGTTCACATATTGGTCACATAAATAACTAAGTATCAGCTGTTAGGTCTGTACAATCAATTTAATGTTCCTGGGTAGACTGGGCTGGTAGGATCAGAGATGTGTTCCTTGACTACTGCAGAGTATGTTGTACATCTCTCAGGTTATGGCATGCACAAAAAAACAGTAAGGGTATTTTATGATTCCTGACATCACTGTTGTTGCTTTATTTTCCTTATGTTTGTGAGCAATTCATGAATCAGGTTATTAGGGGTCAGACATAGTCTATCAGTTGTAGGTTCCTCTGAGGAAGAAAAACCAAAGTAGTAATTTGCCTTTCACTTTTTCCTGTCACTTCCCTGAGTTATAATCTTATCTGAACTATTATCTTGTTTCTGGCTGAATTAAAATAGAAAGCAAACATTATATACAAATTTTAGAGGAGTTCTGTATTAACTGTCAGTAACCCAAGCAGGTTCATTTTACGTGTGAATGTAACTGTTCAGTTGTTTCTTGGAGGTTTAGTTAAACACACACACACACACACACACACACACACACACACACAGTGAGAGTGAGAGAGACACAGAGACAGAGACACAGAGACACAGAGAGAGAGAGAGACAGAGACAGACACAGAGACAGAAACAGAGATTCACATGCACTTCTCATGACTATTGTTCCAAAGTTTATACTAACGAAAGAAATGGGAGGTGGGCAATAAACACAGCTGATAATATATTTTTATGTAAGAACATTAATTGAAGGATTTGCAGCAGGCCTGTTTCAGCTGCTTCTGCAGCCTGGTTTGGTTTTCACAGTCTTAACTGAGTACTCTGTCTGACACTATGAGGAAATGGGACAATCGGGCAGCCTTCATAAATCCAACAGCAATGGCCAGATCAAGAGGTCCGATGCTTTCTTCCAGACCAACTATCCAGGATTATCTGAATCAACCTGGGAAGAAGTGAAAGAGCAACCAGAAAAGGAAAAGAAAGGCTCAAAGGCTTTGGTTGAACTTGAAGGAAAATTGAATGAGAATTGGAAGAAAGAACTAGAAAAGCGCAGAAAGAACTTATTAAGTGGAAATGAGAGTTCATCCAAAATATAACAGAGAAAGGAGAAAGGAAAGAAGAAATCTGGTAGATATTCCTCTGCTTCCTCAAGCTCTGATTCTTCCAGCAGTTCTTCAGAGTCTGAGGAGGAGGGAAAGGAGCAAGCAAAAAGGAGAAAGTAAAAGAACTGTCCATATAAATCTCCTCAAAGTGCCTTGTGAGAAACTGAGTCACACAGTAAGGATAGTTTTAAAAAGGAAACGAAGTCAACGGATGCAACTGAGAAAGGAAAGGATATTAAAGGACTTACCAAGAAAAGAAAGATGCATCCTGAAGATATTCTTCATCTGAGTTCTTGTCAGAATGAGATCACCTGAAGTGATATGAGTGTAAAAGAGGAAAAGCAATGAAGAAGGAGAAAAAGCAAGAGGAAAAAAAAGAAAAAGAAAAAGAAGCATAAGAAACACATTAAGGAGAAGAAAAAGAGAGCTGCTAGTTCAAGTCCTGAGACACATTAACTAATCCAGGACTTCCCTATACAGATGGTGCAATGTCTAAAGAAATTTCAACTGTGAAATTACGATATATGTACTAACATGCATGGATTTCTTTATTCTTAGAATTGTTCCTGGACTATTCAATAGGCCCTCCAATGTTGCTATGCTACTGTTGCTTGCTGCTTGAACATCTACTTTTTCTCTTCCATGGCATGATAACCTCAGAGATAACATACCATGGTCACATTCGTGGTTAAAATATTTGGGAAGAAAGCTAATATTTTTGACTAGATGTATCAAGTGACAAATCAATATGAAATGAATCTGGATACATCTTAAGATGTAATCGGAAATGATCAGATGACTCTAGTTAAATTTTTTAGAGATTATATTAATATTTTGAAATCCTTACTCTGTAAATAAGTGTATCTTAATCTTTTCCCCCTGTATATTTTTTATTTAACTCAGGAAGGAGCTTTTAGGGAGGAGGGAGGGTGGTTTGCTATCTCTTTAGCTAGCAGAATCTTGTGCCTTTGGTCCTCACATCGCCTACTTTTGTGGACACATTAGCCTTGCTTCCTGGGAAGGTCAGAGCTGGGTACAAGTCCTCTAGCCCTTTATTGAGCTTAAGGGCATCTGTGGACTTTGTCATTTGCTGCTTTAAGTGAATCAGAGAAATAGCCCTTTGCAGCATGACAAAGCCCCAATTCTCTGAGCTCATACCTCCACATCAACAAAATCTGAATGATTTTTAGCTTTAGAATGTGTTATGTCATTTGAATTAATTTTTGACTGTACTTCGGCTTTGGAGAGGAATCGTTTCATATAGATGCTGGTATTTTTTTATTGAAATAGCCAAAGATTCTAAGATGCATGCTTTATACTGTTAAGTTAACTAGTCAGGAAAATTTTATGTAACCAATGATAGTTACTTTATTTTTTTGTATGAACGTTGTTCAGGCTGCAATGTTTAGCATTTGTTAACTCTTATATGTACCGTCTCAAGTTCATTGCTATGTTTAATGGCATCCTTGCCAAGATGTTTAGCATGTTAAAAGCAGGTTTTGTGTTTTTGTTTTAAACAGTGTCATATTGAAGCTGAGGCTTACAAATAAGTTGAGTGACAGGACTTGGTATGCTGCATCTTGTTACATAAAGCTATTACCAGAATCTTAGTAAATATAATATTTTAAAATAAAAGAACATTAAATAACAATAAGACTATTTGAAAGGACCCTGCTTATTTTTATTTAGGGTATAAACTCTATGTCACATTATTCTAAGACTCTAAGTTTATTTTTATCTTTACCGATTTAATATCTACTGACTCAAATACATGATTATAATAAAATAATTTTTATCTTGTCGGAATTGCAAAGTAAATGTATTAGAAAAATGATTTTGTTTTCTTGCACCATCTTGTGTACCATGAATGACCTGCTTAGCAAACAGATTTTATAATGCTAGATGATGAAAGCTTTGTATTTAAATGTAATTCAAAGTAGAGTTTTACTTGGATAAAGATTTTAAAAACATGGTCCTTGAGATTGTTATGTCCTTTTATATCTGAAAGTGGAATTCCTAATCATAATAAGCTATACATAAGTAGGATATCTTTTCATTTCACTTTCATAAGATTTTCTAACGTCTCCAGGCTACTTCTAGAACTATTGCGATGCTTAACATTTCTGCTTTAATCTTCAACAGCTATTATGATAATATAAAAACTTACTATTTTCTGCAGTTGGACTGAGATGTATGTCACATGTCATGAAGAACCATGTAAAAATACAGTTTGGTGGTTTTTAGGATAGTCAGAGCTCTGCTGTTATCACCACAGTTTAGCTTGAGAGCAAATTCAACACCACAAGAAGAAAGCCCTACACACTCCTGCCATTCTTAATCATGGCTTATCTCCTCCCCAGCCCCTGCAGTCTTTTATGGCTTTCTCTGCTTAGCACAGTGTTCTAAGGTTCATCTATGTTGTACTATGCTCTATTTCTCTTAACTATTGGGTAATAATACTTGTCTGCATAGAGAGCACTTTGTTCATTCACTTGCTGATGGACATTTAGGCTCTTCCCACCTTGTGACTATTATGGATAATGGTGCTATAAGCATTCATGGTTAGGCAAGCTTAGGCAAGCACAGGGACTGTGGTTTGATCCCCAGCACCACATGCTGCACCAGCCTTGCCCCCAGGGTGGGCTGAGCTGGCTGCGGATTCTGGGCATCCTAGCATATGCCTGTAATCCCAGTGCTGGGAAGGCTGCAAATGGGGGGGATCTCCATGAGTCTGAGCTGTGCAGTAAGAGCCCTCAACAACTGAATACATTAAAAAAAAACAAATATTGAAGTCCTAACTTTCCCCCTACACTGTGTAAATCAGGATTTGATCTTACTGGGAAATGTTGCAGATATAATTAACTGAAATGAGATCATTCTGATGGACTCTTATCTAATATGAATTTATACAGAGGAGAAGATGGTACACAGATTCATGTGCCCCCATGCTAAAATTGGAGACAGGCTGCCACAAACCAAGGAAATCCTGGGAGCCAGGGAGACGTCTGAAACAAGTGTACTGGAATATCCCCAAAGGGGGCATGTGACTGTCGTACCAGTGTATCCCCGAGTGAGCGGTTTAGTCAGCAAAACATTATTGTCTCATCAGCCTTGGACATGAGAAGTCTGAGATCAATGTTGGCAGGACCACATTTCAGGTCTGCAGTATCTAATGTTATCTCAGTGGTTTTAACTGGGTTTGTACTATATATTTTTTTTAAATAGAAGAAACAAAAGCAGCTGAAGATGAAATGGAGAAGCTTTACAAATCATTAGAGCAAGCTAGTCTGTCTCCTCTGGGGGACCGAAGACCTTCTACTAAAAAGGAGCTGAGGAAGTCTTTTGTTAAGAGGTGCAAGAATCCATCTATCAATGAGAAACTTCACAAAATACGAACCCTGAATAGCACATTAAAGGTAAGACAGTTAAGGACTGGATGAACTCAGTTGATGTGGGGCAAAAAGTTCTGCAGAGATGCATGTAGGTCACAGTATGCCTGCAAGGGTGAGGCAAGGGCATGAAGCATAAATATAATCTTCATAGGGTAAGATGGTTCTGGACATTCTAAAGTTTTTGTGCACTCATACGGTAGCACCCAGAGCAGCTTTTGGAAAAAGACCTTGATTTTACATTTGGCTAAATCTATACAGCAAGGAACATGTGTAATTTAGTATTGTATCCCTTATGTCTAGCACTATACCTGGTTCCATAAATGTTGATTAAAAAGAGCTCATGAATTGGTCGGAATGGACAGCAGTATGCTTGCGTGCTGCATCCAGGAGAAAATTCTGGATTTTGGGTTCAGCAGAGCCTGTTTGCCATAGGCAAGGCATCCAAGGTACACTGAGCCCTAGTGGGAAGTGTACAGTTCTTAGCCATAGGCCAGCAGATGTTGTCACAATGGGAGCAAAGAACAGTGTACAGGATGCACTGAAGCGTCCTGCAACTACAATGATTGCTCATAAAAAAGCATCCTGCTTTCACATTTATATTATAACATGAATTAGAGGTCAAGATGCTTTGTAAAACAGAGCTAAATTAAGGTAATATTTATAGATTTGGAAAAGCTTTGATAAGTCCTGCAATTTAATTCTGTTTTTTATATGTCTTTTTGCATTAAGGATGCGAGTCTTTTTCCAGGAAGAGAAGTTAGCAATCAAAGACAAGGCTGCAGCCACAATTGAGGGGCTTTTGTTATTCAGATATTCCACTTAGTCATTAGAAGACCAAAAACACCCTAAGAGGCTATAAAAATGAGGCTATAGAAGGAAACTCTTTGTATTTTAATTACACAAAGACACTCGAAAAGCAGAGGCATTTTCTATTATTTCGTGATGAGAAGATATTGCCTGCAGTTATTCAGTATGGTGTACACGTGAAATCATTCCATACCATGTGCCATAGTATGTAGGGATTTTATAGTCTCCCTTATGAGTGAATAACTTTTTAGTCAATAGCTGTTTCCTAACTCTTGCTATGTACCATATACTATTCAAGGCCACTGTGACCATTAAATGGAACATTTTGGGAAATGGAACAAAGAGGAGAAAAAATAGTTTAAATGCAATGTGACAAGTGTCTTGTAGGATACAAATCCAGGAGGCTTTGACAGCCTAGAGGAGGGTTGTGACTGCTTCTAGGGTCTTAGGGTCAGCATCACAGAGGTAATGGCAACTAGATAATAAGAGATGAGGAAGATCAGGAAGGGAAGGGAAAGGTTTTTAGGAGCGGTAATGTGTACTAGAGGAGGATTATCTTTTTAGCTCATGTTGGGAGGAATAGGAGTCCAAGGAGAGCAGGGGCAGCTTGGGCCAGCTGTAGGAGAAAGACTGTGGTCTCTCCACAGACTAGGAGCCTAAGGATTTTAGACCTTCATAGGGCAATGCTCTGACTTAAAAATCAAAAAGTTCACAGTTATCTTAGTCCCTTTAGCATTGGTACATGGTACCTGATATCCACAACTTTAAGGAGGAGAGGTTTATTTGGATAGTGGTTTCAGGGATTCAGTCCCTGCTTAGATGACATCAAGACAGAGCATCATGGCACAAGAGGAAGGAGGAGCGAAAAAGCATGCTTCTGCATTATTACTGGTAAGCAGAGCAGGGAACAGTGCCAGAGAGAGAGAGGGACCAGAGGGACAGAAACTCATGATCAGCCTAGACACACGGAATGGTGTTTTACTAATCCCTTTACTAATCCCTAATCCCTATTGAGGCTTTACTATCAATGAAGTCAACAAATTAAACTTAACCAGCACACAAGTTAATCATGGTTTTGTGACTGTTCGTTTTTGACTCATTGTGGGCATGATGAATGGATGGTAATGGACGAATTGACATCCACCTTCTTTTCTTTGAGTAGGTAACAAATTACTCCCAAATGTAGCAAATTCAAAGAAGAAGGATTTATTATTTCAAGAGTTCCATGGGCAAAGGATCTGCATATGGCTTGCATAGCCTTTGTCTTCTCCTAGGTTTCTGTTGAGGCTCTGACCACGCTGTCGCTGGGCTGTCTCATTTCTCTACCAGCACACATCTGACCTGAACTCTCACAGTGGTTGTTGGCAGGATTCAGTTCCCTGCAAGTTGCTTTTGGACTGTTGGTTGGAGGAAATGTACGGGCTTCTTCAGAGAACAACTTACAACCTGAAATCAGGCTTCTCTCAGAGCTAACCAGATAGGGAAAGTTAGTAAGCAAGATGAATTATAACCCGACTCTAGTAGTGACTCCACAAGACTTCTACATTATAGTTTTTAGTAGAAGTAAGTTGTTGTTAGGTCCATCCTATTCAAAGCCTGGGCCACAAAATGGCATGACTCCCAGAAATCAAGGACCATAGGGGACATCTCAGGGCTGCCTTCCAAAACCAGTCAAACTACAGTCTGCATTCTTGTGAGAAACAGCCCTTTCCATGGTTCCAAGAGGCTTCCCAAAATTGTTGTGCTGGTGGTTTATGAAATGTAACCCATGTTATGTGATCTCAATAACCTCAGGATGACACAGTGATGTGGAAATTAGCCTTGTTGGAAGAAAAAAATTATTACAATCAAAGCAAGCCAATTTATTCAATGGAGAAGGATAGTTTGGTGCATATATGTCTATTTATGTTCTAAGGCTATATTAATTTTTAAGCTAATTTTAAAATTCAAGGCTATCTCATGGTGTTGCCTTTGAGGGGAAAGAAAGAATTTGATTGATTGGGGTACAAGTAGAGCCTCCAAAGTGCTCAGAAGTTAGCATTGTTTACAACTGAATGGATATGCCCATTATTTGATAATCCACTAAGCACAGGAAATTATTTGTGCACTTTTCTCTATGTGTGTTATAAGACATTAAATGCTTCAAAGCTGGAGTATGGACAAGGAAAGGCAGTTTCATACAGAAATAAGGACACTTTGAAAAAAATAATATTTATATTAGTGACAGGTGCATCATTAAGAAAATTCCCTGCACTGGAATGGTATTAGAATGAATACTCTTTTTTGGAAATTGAGCAAACTGTCATCCCATATACTAAATGTAGATGTGTTAGATTGTTGGCTGCTCAAATTCACTGACTTTTGGCCAAGTTTGTCTTTATTTTTAAGTGAATGATTAATAGAATGACTAATGGGTCTGAGTGAAACTCAGTCTGCCTTCCTCTGTCTGCATTGAAGAGGAATAAGCACACACCTCCTGGTAGCTCCTCTGCCGGCACACACTGCCAGTGCTTAGGTCTGTGCCAAGCATGTTCTGGGTATTTGCTATAAGAGTAGAAAGGACACTGTGCTCCCCTTAGTAGTATTTTTTTGATTTTATTTTTATAGTAATTTTATTGAGAAAGAAGTAGCAATGAGACAGTTTCAAAGCAGGTTGGTAGTGCAGTTACAATAATTAATACATTGCACATTGTTGTCTTCATAGTAGTTATTCATAGTACAAGATGCAGCTAGGATATCTTGCCTAAAGACTAATAGTTCAAAACTTTCTTCTCATTGGACTATAATGGATTACTTTGCTGAATTCATGCACCTGCAATATATGAATGGCAATGGAATACCCATCTCTGGCAAAAGTAATTGAAAAAGGAGGATATAAATGAAGGACCATTTTGTAGTGAAAAAGATATATATGTATATACAAAATAGTTAGCATACATATACAGCTACTTTCTCTCAGTAGTATTTTTTTGAGGTCCTGAATAACTTATTTGCCTCAAGGAAGCAAGGTGGGTTATTATCAAATAGTTCAAAGCACCAGGCAGCGTCCCAGGGCAGCCAGGAGCTGCAGGGTTTCTGCGTGATGTCCCACCCATCAGGGTGCCTGGTCTGCAGAGAAACTCAGTTTTGTTGTTTCTTTAATTTGCTTCCTCTGTATGCATGCAGATAGCTTTTTCTTTTATCTACAAAGACATAATCAAGACTAGACCTAAATAGCAAGGAAATTGAACTGTTTAGCAAAACAAAAAACAAAATGCACCACAAGAAGGATCATCTTCATTCCCAAATTAGAGACCCTTTCTTAAAAATTTTATTAGATTTAAAAATCAGTTTCCCACTTTTTGGTAAATTTTTAAAGATTCTATTCCTTTTTAAAAATGAAATATAGATTTCCCTTGAAGCTGATGTCTAAATTTCTTTAGAACAAAATAAAACTCAAATGACTTTGTGCTATTATTATCATAGTGATATCAAAGGGTGAAAGCTTATTACTTATTTATTCCTTAGGGAAGAGATTGGTTTGAACACAGATATTCAGAACTCAGAGAAAAGAAATAGAATTCTTTGGCCCTGACTGATTTTCTACTAGCAATCCCCTTAGTTAAGCATTTCATCCCCTCTTCCTTCCTCTTTTGGGTCCTGGGTCTTCTGCACGTCAGTCCTCTTTGCTTACCTCCCTCCACTGCTCTTGCTACTTCCTGAAAATCAGGCTTTTTACCTGTTTGTCTTTCAGTCAGTCAGTCAGTCAGTCAGTCAGTCAGTCAGTCAGTCAGTCAGTCTGTTTCCCTATGATTGATCTCCTTATTATCTCTCTAATGAGAGCAAGGTCATCAGCTGCAAGTGAGGAAGGAAAGGCTTGAGATGAGGAGGGAAGTTTTGAAATAGTCGTTTGGAAGACAGGGAGAGAAGAGGGAGGATGTGAAAGTATGATTCTTGGAGAGCACTGACAGTCCACTCACAGGAAGTGGTCTTGAATTTAAATGACACCAGAGTATGTGGCTGTGAAGAATAGCTACACATATACTGTGCTGAGGGCAGGCACAGAGTCTGACTTTTCTTGGTTCAGCCAGGAAAAGTCACTGAGTATCCACAGGACACTTGGCATTGTGTTAAATACTGGAACTACAGAAACAAACAAAGTTTTTTTTGTCACTTTAAGGCTTTAGAATAGGTGACAAGGCAGGTTCAGAATCTCAATATCTCATCACATGTTTTAAGAGCATTTTAAGCACTGGGGAACATGGAAATGTAAAAGGACCCTGCTCAGTCCAGTTTGGGGAAAGGCTTTTCTGGAGCACATGGTACCTGAATTGAATGCAGGTTTATTAGCTACAGTAAAGTTGAGTAAAGAGAGACTGGAAAGTATTCTCTGTGAAAGTAACTCCAGAAATTATTATTCTTTTAATTAAGTTTATTGAGAAACAAATAGCAATGAGAAAGTTTCAAACCAATTAGTAAGACAGTTTCAATAATTAATACATCACATATTGTTATCTTCATAGCGGTTACTCATAGTGTAACAAGATGCACAGATGATATCCTGTCCAAACACTATCAGTACAAATCTTTCTTCTCACTGAATTGAGAAAGTAGCTATATATCTATCCTATTTTGTTTATATAGATACAAAATGGTCCTTCATTTGTATTGCCTTTTCTTGTTTAGTTTTGTCAGAGATGGGCATTCCATTGCCATTTATATACTGTAGGTACACGAATTCAGCAAAATAATCCAATATAGTCCAGTAGTCCATAATAGTAGTGGGTTATCCATAGGACTGGCAATGTCAGAAGTTGTTGACTTGAGCCCTTTATAGCTCAGCCTCTTAATATGGCTTTACTTTTTATACGTCATTTTTATATTTTTCTGCTGGATGGCTAAGACCAAGATAAAGCAAGACCTATGTAACAAGAAATGTAACTTTGGTATCTAACAGCATCAGGATTTACCCTGAAACCCTGTACAGCAGTTTGTAGATCCTTTGTCAGGGTCAGCCATGTGTACGAGTCATGGCCATTGCTCGACCAGTTTGCTCTCTGTAAAAGCCTGAGAGAATGTTTTCTCTCCATAGGCATATTCTACATTATTGATCACTTTCCTCTTTGGCTCCATAATCTCCTTGATCAGAAAATTTGGGACACAACTGTAATTCCAGAAATTAGAGTTCATCAGAGAGGAAGAAAGGGAAGAAGCTTGGGTGTGGTATGACATTCTGAGTGTGAACTAAACTTGTGTGGGTAAGAAAATGTGCAGTGCACATTGATTCCACTGCACTGGAAAGAAAGACAGAGGAATAGTACTGAAAGATGGAGCCAAAGTTACTGAGGCCGGGCAGACACTAAAGGTACCTGCATTCTCTGAGGGCTGTGCCTCCAGGTAGAGAATGGAGACCTGGGGCTCACTTAGAAGGCAGTGGTGGTGGAGCAAACATGACGCACTGGGAAGTTCCATCCAGAGGGATGGAAATATGATTTTAGATGAAATTATCAGGGTTAAGTGATGTGTGTGTGTGTGTGTGTGTGTGTGTGTGTGTGTGTGTGTGTGTGAAGTATAATGCGTCATACTTTTACTCCACTTCTTGACTGGAAACTCTTCCTCAAGCCAGTTTTTAAAAACTTAAAATTTGCAAAAAATGCATGAATCATGGGTTATTTAGCAGTAGCTGACTTTTAACTTTACTAGCATCATTAGAATTCATTCAGTTTAGATGGAAGGCTAGTAGTATCTTCTTTAACTAAAAAAGATATCTTTTGTGCTTATTCTATATGTGTCAATTAAATGTAATTTATGAATACAAATTAGGACAAGTTAATAATTGTGTATTTTCTACATATGTATATACATGATATATATGGCTATCTTGTTATACGTTAGGGATAATATTAAGTCCCAGTTTTACTTAGTGAAGTCTAGATGGTGTCTTAGCTACTCTTCTCTCATTACTGGACAAATACCCGATACTCAAAATGAAGGAAGGAAAGGTTTGCTTAGCTCTCAGTTACTGCAGGTTTTAGTCCATATTGAGCTGGGTCCAAGGCAAAGCAGCACATAGCAGAAGGCAACTTTTCATGGTGGCAGCAAAGAGCAAGAACACAAAGGAGAGGTTAGCAGCAGCTCAAGAAGCTAGCTTCAGGCCTGGCAGATGGCTCAGTAGAGTAAGTGCTTCCCTGAGTTCAATGCCCCCATTCACCAAAAATACAGAAGCCAGCTTCTCTTCCCGCCTTACATTGTAATGCAAATCACCTTCCCCAAGCGGGGTGCAGCATCCACACCCGCAGTAATTAATCACAAACTCCAGAAGCCACCCCATGTCTGGAGGGGGACACCTATACACAAACCATAACAGATGGACAAAGCAATTGTACATAAAATTATAAGCTTCAAAATGTGTGTCTATGTAGAGCTCACACCAAGACAATCCTTTCTATGGTGTGAAATAATGGACTAGTTAGGTGCAACATAGAGTATGTTTTTGACTCTATGAATGATTCTTCACTAACTCTTGGATAGGGTATTTGGCGTCAATGTAGTTAGCATATATAATGGGATAATGGAATGTCCTGCCAGGTCTTATAGATTTGATGTGAGGATTAAAGTATTATTGTGCAAAATATTTTAGTAAATTTATGATGAATGTGTATTTGTAGAAGTGTTGATGAATATGTTTTATTGAGATTAAGACACATTAGCCTCCTTGTTTTCTCTTTGGACAGTGTAAAGAACATGACTTGGCTGTGATTAACCAGTTGCTGGATGATCCAAAGCTGACAGCCAGAAAATACAGAGAATGGAAGGTCATGAACACCCTGCTCATCCAGGACATCTATCAGCAGCAGCATGCCACAGCTGCCCCAGAAGGCAGCTCCCAGGAACTCAAAACAGAACCTTCTTCTGTCTGTGCTGATACTTCTATCTGAGAAAGAGTCAGGACTCTCTTCTCTTACAGTGTGTTGCAAGAAACTCTAGAAAAAGACACCAAGAGCTTACATTTTTCCTTAAGAGGAAAACTGAAATTCTTCAATCAGCAGCTCCGCCTCTAGAGACACAACTTGGGTGAAAAGAGTAATTAAATTCAGCAGAACCCCTGGTCCCACCTGGACCACAGCCCTTAGGATGGGGAGGGTTGAGTTCCTTTGAGAAGCCATGATTTCATGCTCGTCAGGGGAACTCTGAGCCGAGAAAGGCTCCAGGTGGCTATGAGACATGTAGCTCTTGCCCCATGGATCATCTAGTTTTACTAGAGATATAATTATCACCTTATTGCACAGAAATACTCTGCTTTCCAATAGGAGCATGTACATAGTCCACCTGTTGGGCTGCAGAGTTCTCATGTGAATATGTTGAATATGTTGATATTCTCATGTTGATATGCAGGGCAAAAATCATTTGCCTCTGGTACAGAATGGCGGAGGCTTGTTCTCTTGCTGAGAAATGCCTTACAGAGCATGGTGTATGGAGGCGCCTGGGGAGGAGGTGAGCTCGGCATCCCACTCAAGAAGAGGGCGGCCTGGAATCTTCATACTTTGCCCTGATCAGGTGATCTGGCTAATGTTCCTTTATCTCACAACACCTAGAGGAAAACTAGCACTTGAAAGTTGGAGACTTCTACTCGCTGTTAGCTTTCCAGAACAAAAGCAAGAGACAGGGACAAGGGTAGTGAGGATGGTTCTGGTGCTTTTGACTGTGGCTGTGGTATCTGGGCACCGTACGAAGTCATAGCCAGTTTTTCTGGGCTGAATGTCAACAGGACGATTCCGGCTTCCGAATTAGCTTAGTCTCATTATTTGTGGAAGAAAAAAAAAAAAAAAACCCAAAGCAATCAAAACAACAAAAGAAATAAACACAAGTGTTTTATTTTTGTATGTCACTTAGTGTGCTATGTGAATAGCTATCTATGTTTCTTATTTAAATATATTTATAGAAGTTAAAATTACTAGTGTTTTGAAACATGATCTACTATTATATGTTTTGTCCTTGTATATATATATACTAGAAGTATATACTTATTTTGCTTGATAAAATACTATGGATTTGTTGGAGTCATGTTGCACTATAATGAATGAGGAATGCTCAGGAAATTTTGTGACAGATAATGGGAGCATGTACCGGTAATTTTATATTTTATGGGTTCTTTCTGTTCCTCTGCCTATCTCCCTCTCCTGCTCTCTCTCTTTGTCTCTCTCTCTCTCCCTCTCCCACTCCCTCCTTTCCTCTCTCCATGGCTCTTAAATTACTGTGTCTGCTGCTATTCTCCTAAGTTTCACCTTCTGTTATCTCTTGTATTAGATAGACTTTAAGCTTTATACCATTGTGCTTGTAAGCCCTAGACCAAATGAAAAATGAACAATGTAATGTTTTGGCTGAAGATTCAGTAGAAATTTTGGGACTGTTAAGAAGCATCCATAGACAAGTGATGTGAAAGGCTTACTTGCTAATCAGAATGCAGATTTCTCATCATATTTCATACCACAACCCACGGCTACCTGTCTTGACCCTGCCTTCTGCTAGCAAATTGTTGATGTAAAACTATACCGTCAAGGTGTGGCTTGACATTTAAGTAAAAATAAGTGCCTGAATTACATCTGCAAACTAGATGAAAATAATTGTTGACCTTTTCTCCAGGTTCTAATAAGAAGTCATTATTCTCTATAAACAAACAAACAAACACCTTAGCATTAAGAAAGGAAAGACCAAAACAACAACAACAACAACAACAAAACCAAAAAACAGGAAGCAAGTTGTACTATTAGAAGCTTTGCTAAGTGACTATGCCAGTCTGTTTGACCGAGCACACACTCAGACGTTTCTTGGCCCAGGGAAGCCTGAAGAAAATGAGCCACTTGGGTTAGATGCCACTCTGGTTTTAGAGGTCAATTCTTTAACCTCTTTGCTCTACAAATTATCATTGATACATTCTGTGATTCACAGCTTTTTTGAAATTTGATGGTTTGGGATTCAAGGGGAGATGGATTGTTCAGGGAAGGAGAAATGGGAGTGAAGGAAGTCCAGCAGTGACACAAAGTATGTTGCCACCTCTTTGAAGTTGTTTGCAGCACCAACCTGTAAGACTCCTAAACATTTTTTTTCCTGAATAAAGGAGCTCTACTTTTGAGTAGGGCTGGCAGATTCATTTAGATGTTTTAATTTGGCTTTTCATTAATACTTACTGAATTTTTAATGCAAACTCATTCAAATTTAAGGGCAAAATCAGCTATGAGATTGCTTGAGTAGGCCTTAAAGTTACTTTTAAACTCACTTCAAAAAAGTTCACCTGAAAGCTTCTGCTTAGGTGAACATCTCCAAGTGAAAGCGAGGCTGTCATTGTGTAGCACTGCATCCTGGCCTTCTGGACTGCACTGCCTACTCGATAAGAGTTTTCTCTTTTGTAAATAATTGTCTGCACTCTGGCTAGGTTGTTAGGAAGCAGGGACAGTTACTGTGAGTTTCCAGCCTTTGCTATGGCCACAACAGGCTGTGTGGGACCCTTCTAATGTGCTCCAAATTCTCACAATCCAAACAATTTTGAGAGAACTGGATTGCTTATAGTTTATTGTTGAGGAGCAGCCACCTCTGAAATGGATCTTGGGTAGGTCATGATGACTAATGGAAGACTCCTTTGCCCACTTCTATAGCCATAAAGCCTGTAGCATAACCCAGAACTGTGGCCACCTAGAAAGAAAATGGGAACCCATTTAGCCTGTAGACTTAGGACAGAGACTGATATAGTAACCTCACTTGTTGACAAATTGCAAATACATACTGAATCCCACATCTGTCTTGCATTTGAAGGGCACATGTTGCTTTTAAGCATACTTACTTTTCCCACAGTAAGCTCAAATCTCAGAATAGGATCAAAGACCCAGAGAGAGCGCTAAGCCTACAATTACTATGGCTGTAGGAGGCCTAAGAGGTGGTGTTTGGAGTCAGTGTGAGCCCATGCCTTACATTTGCACAGCACTTTGTAGTTTGCAAATTGGTATGGTCCATTCTTTCCCTCCTCTCTCATCCCAGCTCTAACCCTCCTACTACCCTGTGATCTAAGTGGGGTGATTACGGATTATCATTACAGTGAAGTGCTTGGTCCAGAGCCACCAGTGGTGGAGCTGGAACTTGAGCTTCACCTCATGACTCGGCCCCTCCCTGCCTAGCCTGTTGTTGGAAAAACTGGAGCCAAGCCAGTTATGGAGCAAAAAGGAGGACTTGGATCCTGTGTCTCTTGCACTGGGGCTCAGGACACAGAAGCCAATGATCCCTGGCGGCTTTTTGCTTCACCAGCTGCCCACACCCTAAGGGGCTTCTCTGTCCTGACCACTTTTCTGTCTGAAGGCCCAGCAATCACCTGCTGTTAGGCTGTATGTGCTATGGGGTTCTCATATGAGGGAGGGTATCTTTAAGGAGTGGAGAGCTTTCACTTTGTTTTCTTTCCGAGGTGCATCATGTCAGATGTCAGAGACCCAACTTAGTGATTAGAGGTCAGTCCTCTGACTTTCCTGGCTCAATTTCTTCTCACATAATTATGATGATTTCCTTAGGGAGACTTTAAAATCCCAATGTCAAAGAGAAGAGACAGATTAAAAGAAGAATAGTTATCAGTCTTTTGAGAAGAGGTGCTCTATCAATTCAAGCCATATTGAAATTCACGGACATATACCTCTTTGTGACAAAGTCAATATTTTGATACAGCCACACATAATTTAGTAAGTGACCTAAGTACTTACCATCCAAATGTCACTTTTATTGAAAAGCTGCTTATCCAAATAAAGTTTTAGCATGTGTCTCTTCTTCAGCCTAATGGAGGCTTTCCCAACTATTCCGCTTCCAATGCTGTTTTTCTCACAAGAGAAATCTAAACTTAGCAAGAGGAAGTGCCTGCCTGCCTACGGTTTTGTTATGAGAACTTACAAATTAAAGCCCCTTAAGCTAGATGTTTTACAACCCTCATGAAGTGGGCTGCCTGCCTGAGTGAACAGGATACTAGGCAGCCATGAGCTAGAGGGAAGGATTTCTTTGCCTCTTAGGAAAATCTTTATTCTTTCCCATACAACCACGGCACTACATCAGAAGTGTTAAATATGGATTTCTAAAAATTTAAAAATATGTTTTATTGCATTTCTCTTCCTTTGAGGAAACTGAATCACTCCATATTGGCGTTCCTTTATCTATAGTCCATGGAGACATTTAACACCCTATAATAAAAAGCAGGGGTTCACATCACACGTTTTAATATCGTTGCATGACAGGGATGTGATTTAATACTGCATGGTGTTTGGGGCAAGGTGTTAATAATGTCAATGATGTCTTAAATTCCACTGTGCTTTTATTCTTTGTCATCTGTCGTTTTACTAATACTGAAAAAAGAGGCATGGCTCATTTCTCTTGCTGTTTTCAAGGTTGACTTGTAAGATAAAAATAAAAACAAAAGAAAATGTACCTAGTAAAATGATATGGAAAAATGCACACTATGCTAATGGTGTTTAATTTCTGACCTACCATGGTTACTTCCTCAAAAACAAAAATCCTGAAATCTTCACAGCAGTGTTTAATGGCTGTGTGTTGGTCTTGTACAAGATTGTAGTGCCCTCTGGTGGCAAAGATAATAGATCCCAGAGACTTCATTTTATTTTTATAAAAGATCTGATTATGTTGGGAATTCATTTCAGCAGTAACGATTGTGATGTGCTCCACTGGCTCTTGATTTGAAGATGTATTGGTGCTCTGATATTTACAGTTTTCAAAATTTACTGTTCATTTACAAAGTTTAACTTGCTTGTCATATCATTACTAGCCATCGCATTTTGTTTAAAGAACTTTACAAATTCATAGATTTAAAAAGTTCCTAGTGGTGGCACACAAGTCCCAAAAGTTACATAAGATATTTATGTGAAAAATTAACAAAAAAAATGTCAGAATATCCCCTTCAAAGTGACTTTTAATATGGATCCAGCACGAAGTCCACACTAGGATTTAATTCACACCTCCTTCCTTGCTGCTTACACAAACGAAGAGGTTTTCATCTTCTTCGCTCCTAGTTCTCAACTTTCATGGTGAGCTCCACCCTATTTATACCCCATTGTATCACCACGAAATATTTCTAAATTCCCCTATAGTAGAATACATTATTTTAAGTAAAGGGATCAGCAGAAGGCCTGGAAACAGTGTGTTTCTTATTTGTATGACACTCTTATAATTGTCTCCTAGTCTTCCTGTAGAAGATTACCTCAAATCTAGCATCTTAAGCAGGTTTGTTATCTTACCATTCTGGAGATCAGAATTCTGACATAGTTTTCCCTGGGTTCAAATCAAGGTGTTGTCAGGACCGCTGCAGAGAAAATCCATTTCTTTAGCTCCTAGAACTTCTAGAGATCCCTCACACTGCCTCATAATCAACATCCTTATCTTCAAGGTTAACACTGTCCTATCCTGCTGTGTCTTTTCTTCCATAGTCGCATCTTCCCCAGACTCATTCCTCAAAGACAGCTGTGTTTGCAGTGGCCCTACCTAGAGAATCCAGGATAATTCATTTATTATAAGGTCAACTGATCCATAATTATCCCTTGTCCCTTGTTCCCCTCTGTAACACAGATCTTAGGTATGCCGCTTACTACAAATCATTGCAAGTATCTGGCAGAATCCCCATGAGCCATTAACACAACCCAGAAATGCTAAGACTTCAAGGTTTTAACAATAAATGTGGAAGTCCTTTGTCATACCATGTGACTTGAATTTGATTGCACTGAGGTATGTTCACCAAAGGAAAGATAAATCTACCTTTAAGAGGGGAAAAGGAAGACAGTGCTGGATTTTAAAATGACATGTATCCAGGTACAATAGGGACAATATTCCAATAAACACCAGCTGTCCACAGTGCCTGCAGTAAAGGCAGCTGGTGCAGTGTCTTCAGTGTGTGAGAGGTGCGCAGGATAGAAGCTGCAGAGTGCCATGATGCTCAGAGAGAGGAATAGGCCAAGGTACTTCATAATTTAAAACAAATAGGGGAATGGCAATCAGGTGAAAGGATGTCGACCATTTGGTTCTTGTGAGATTGTTAATAAGAACATGATGTTCCTGCAGGTGAGATAAAGGTGAAGCTAATAAATATATATATTTTGCTTATACATTCCCTCACACATGCATATAATGATATATTAAAAGGGGATAAAATGGATATGCAGAAGGCCAAGGTCGGCTGTCTCAAAAGAAAATCATAATCTTTCATTCAGTTTTTAGTTCTAAGTCACAAGAAATAACTTCCCATGAGGAAGATTTTAGCAACACCATGAGATAGGTACAGGAAATTCCCTCAGTCCTTCCTGAAGGAACCTGTAACTAATCACATGTATACTCACAAAACAGGAACATGTAATATATAAATCTTTTAAGGAAAATTGGACACTGGGTACAAATAGTCTGCAATTCCTGGGGATGGGTGAAAATAAAATGGGCTCTGGGTTAGCGTAGGGGAACATGGTGAATCAAGGGACCAAAAGCCCATTTCCTCACTAGTTTCTAAATGTATAATTGAAATGGCCAGACCTAGCAGCTGAAAGGGCTCTTTGACCAGTGACATCTATTGTTATGAAAAAGGGCAAATAAAATTCCCTGAAGAAGACTACTTCAGGGAAGATACTAAATGAAAATCAATATTGCATGTAAGGGGTATGACAGAGATTAAAGTCATTAAAAATACAAAAGTTATGATCCCTACTTTTACTTGTTCAGCTTACAAATTTGGTTCCTGAAAACTAAGATGGATCACAGCCAATTGCAGCAGATTTATACAAACTTAAAGTTATAGCTTTGGTTACACCTGTTGTGTTGGCTGTGGTATTTTGCTAGAGCAGATAACAGCTTTAAGTATACAATCTTTAGCTAAGTGAGTACATTTTTTTTCAATATCCATTATGTTGTCTTAGTTACTCTTTCTCTTGTTGCTGGGACAAATACCCAACACTGAAGATGAAGGAAGGAAAGGTTCATTTAGCTCACAGTTATTGGAGGTTTCAGTCTGCACACAGCTGGCTCCAAGGCAGAGAGGCACAGGGCAGACAGCATCAGTTCATGGTGGTGGCAAAGAGCAAGAGGAGCCGAGGGAGAATTAGCAGCAACAGTGGCAATGGAGAGACAGTCTGTCTCTCTTATATTACATTCAGACTATTCGTCTCAGGCTGGGGGAAGTACTCACACCCATACCCCCAGCAGTACTGAGACCCAGAATCTCAGCCTTGGATCACCCATAATCCCAGTGAATCATAAGTTAATCTCAAACTGTAGAAGTCCCTGCTCCATTACTACATGAGGCTTTGGGGAGACAATTAGACACAAACATAACATTCTGCCCCTGGACTCCCAAAGACTCATGAACATCCTTATGTACAAAAGACATTTTAGTCCATCTCTAAGAATTGTTAAAGTCCCAACAGTTTCAGCATTGCTAAAAAGTCCAAGTTCCAAGTCTCCCCTAAGATCCAAGGCAAACTCTTAGCTGTGAGCCCCAGTACAAAAGAAAAGTTAAACACATCCAACATTCAAAGGCACAAAAGAAACATTACCATTTCAAAAGTTACAAGCAACAGGGGAACACAAAACTCTTGCATCAACACAAGTCCAAAATCCATTAGGGCAAACACTAAATCACATAGTTCTAAGTGGAACATCCAAAGCAATCTGTGCTGAGTTGTGAGCTCCAAAGGCCTTACATGGCTCCATCCCTAAGCCAGTGTTGGTCCCAGCTCCCATGACTTTTCTCTTAGGCTGGCTTTGTTCCATCTTTGAAGTTTCCCTTAGATGATCCACGTTCCTGGCTTTTCAGAACTTCTGAGGTTTCCATGAAATAGGCTTCTCACTCACAGCTTCACACACTGCCCTCTCAGGGGCACACTGCTTGGCCTCCCAGGCCTCCTTCTGAAATCTAGGTGGAAGCCATCTTAACCTCAGAACTCCTGCATTCTGATTGCACCTAAAACCAATGCCACAAGAATGATGTCAAGGTCTGATGCCAGCTGGAACAGTAGGCAGGCTTACTTCTCTCTTGGCTGTAGCAGAAGAATGCCTTGATTGATGAATACTCTGATCCTGATTCTGAGGAACAAATTCTGCTTGCCAGCACCATTTTGGAACCTAGTGTGGCTGTTGCCAGCTTTCTGGAGCATGGGGCTCTGCTGCTTTATCCTCAAGACAAAGTCTCTCTGCCTTGCAATTCTGAGGCTGCAAAGGGTGGAGAGATGCTGCCTGCAGTGATGCAGGCCAACCCTTTGATTATCTGGTTTTTTCCCAATAAAAGAGGTCTTCTCAGCTTTATCTTTGAAATCCACAGCATTCCTGGTGCTTCTTTTATAGCAAAACTCATAATATTTTAAACCATTCTGCTTGGTCCTTTGCTTTTGATTCTCAACATAAATCTGGTTAAAAACTCCCCAACAATAGCCATGCTACTGCTACAATTTTTGGCTGTTTTAAAATATCTTTTGAAAGATTAATCAGTCCACCATGCTTAAACATGTCTCTGGATACCAGCAAAATTCAGAAAAATCTTTTGGCCAAGCCGTAGCACAAATCATCTGGAGTCCAACAATCAATGCACCAGTGTAGTACTTCTTCTCAGCAGAAACCTCTCCAGTTTTGTCTTTATAGGTAGGCTTTCTATTAACCTTCTTGTCTTCTGAGTTCTGACCAGAATCTCCCAAACAGCAGAAGATGTTCCAGCTCTTGTCAAGAGGATGACTTTCCCAAGCCTTTCCTGTCTCTTCCCATAAAACATTCCCAAAAGCTTGTAATCCACATGGCCAGGTTTAGCCACAGCAATGGCCCTACTCCTCTGGTACCAAATTATGTCTGTTAGTCTTCTCTTGTTGCTAGGACAAATACCAAACACCCAAAAGGAAAGAAGGAAAGGTTTATTTAGCTCACACTGTTGGAGGTTTCATTCCACACACAGCTGGCTCCAAGGTAGAGAGGCACAGGACAGAAAGCATCAGTTCATGGTGGTGGCAAAGAGCAAGAGAAGCCAAGGAAGGGCTAGCAGCAACAATGGCAATGGAGAGACAGTCTGTCTCTCTGTTTCTCTTATATTACATTCAGGCTATCTCTCTCTCAGGCTGGGGTAAGTACTCACACCCATACCCCCTGCAGTATTAAGACCCATAACCACAGCCTTGGATCATCCATAATCCCCATGGATCATGAATTAATATCAAACTGTAGAAGTTCCTGCCCCATTACTACATGAGGCTTTGGGGAGACAATTAGACACAAATCATAACAATAGTATAGGTGACAGTACATATTTCTGGACTTGCTTTAGGAAAGTATTAATTTCCCTTCTATGTGTCATTGTACTGTCAAAAGTTATCATAACCATTTGGACTTTCTAAAAAGTGTTACATTAGCCCACTTTATTGATGATACCATGCAATAAATAATGAAGCACTTATGAACAAGCACTGCCATGTATTCTGCAGGTTCTGTGTGATATGTGAATTTCACAGGTTGAGAGATAAATCCTTTGAAAATTGAAGAGCATAGAAACATGTGAAATACTTAGGGGCCCAGCAAGCAGGGACTTCACATCCAGAGTAAAGGACAAGCTGTTACATTTTGCTCTTCTACCTGTAAGAAGGAAGCAATGTGTTTGGCGGGGCCTGTTCACATTCTCAAAGGAACACATTCTATTTTGGGGAATATTGTTCTGATTTCATTCACTGAGTGACACATAAAGTATCGAGTTTTGAATGGAACTTATAACAAGAAAGGGTGTTGCACAAGAATAGAAATATAACTTAGGAGATTGCATGAAAGAGAGATACAGCTAGTACAGAAAGAGACAGGGTAAGGTCTATGGAAATCTCCAACTGGAGAGCCACATCATCTTTCAGAAAGAAAGGGGTATTGCTACAAATAGTACTCGACATGCTATTTAGCCCTAAAAGGCCATGATATAGGACTTAACCAGCAGATCACCACTGACTTTGTAGTGAGAACTAACTGTAAATAACTGAATACTTTTAGACATCAGCTTAGAGGAACCCAAAAGGCATCCATTATAAAGTGAAAATGTACATTCCAAATTTTCTCATGGTGTCTCTTATGAATACATGACCCTGAAATCTATGTCACTTACCACTCTCTATTTCACAGTCATTTGTAGAGTAGCTTTCATATTTAACCTTATTAGGGGAGCTTTTATTGTCAGATAGAGGAAGAAAAATGCCTGAACTTAATTTATTAATGAATTGGCTTGCTTTGTGAATCTACACCTCAATCAGGCTACTTGTGCCTTATATTCTTGGCTATGGGTGCTCCAAATGCAAGTGGTGACTGGAAAACCTTCCAGGGGTCACAGCTTCAGGTACCACCCTTGGTCATCCATTGTGTATATATACAAAGAAGTGTCCCAAGGAATATGAAGGACAGGGAGGTCTGGGGGAGAAGTCGTGGATGCACCCTCCAGAGAGTATGTTATAATAGGGTTTGGTCCTCGTCTCAGATGTTCTCATCTGCCAGTGAGCACCTATTTCAGAAGAAATACTGAGCAACCAAATGGAGAGAATGAGTTAATTATCTAATATGACCAGCCTCTATCAATGACCACTGATGGCTTGTGCAATGAGCTGAGAAACAGAGAGATCACTGCAGAGATGGAGGCTGACTATGGGCCCCAAAGCATGAATGCAACCATAGAAGTTAAAAGCTACTGCTGCTGTTTACTTATTCATAATAAAAAACAGAAGCTCAATAAGGTATCATGTTTGAGGGAGACCAACATATTACATGTTAGCAAGTTCATATAGTTGGACCAATTCCATCTAGGAAAACACAGTGTTTCACTTTGACTACAGCTGATAAGTAATCCCATATGGATTAGATTTTGGACAGTGTTACAGTCAACATTATTATTCATGGGTTTCTAGAACGTTAGATCTATATGTGGAATCCCCTATGCAGATGAGTAGCCTACTGTATGGTCAAGGAAATTCACCCATGGATATATGTCCAAGGGATCCACCGATTCTTTTATATTCTGCACCATTCTGAAATCACAGACCACAGTGAGCCTGAAAAAGGTTTCCTTGAGTGCATTTGGGTCACCTGCTAAGGAAAGATCTCTTGTGAGGATGGAACACAATTCTCAAGAATGTAGTATGCTTTTGAAAAACAAGTGGCCATTATAAGATATCCTGTCCCCATTGATTTAATTCTATTGATCAGAGAATTCAAGGATGAAACCAGAACTGGCCCAGCTAATAGTCACTTCAATTGATCCACTCAGTGGATTTGTGTTTCCACTCCTACAACTTTAAGCTTTATGAATCTAGGTGACTTGCTTCTGCTTAAATACCCAGATAGATTCTTCATATATCTAAGATTATAACTGCAACCCAGTTTCCTTTGGTTTCTTCAAGCAGTGAATCCAACAGGCACTGAAAGGATTCGTTATTTTGGCCAGGATCCTCGACCATAAGGAGGTTTGAATGCTGTGATTCAATAGAAGAGGGAAGACTATGTCTGCTACTCAGATGATGCTCTGGCACCCCTCTTGGTATTTCTAGGCCCACTTATCATTTGTTGAGTAAAAGTGAAAATATACCAGCCAGATAATAAGGCTCCTTGGCAAGGTTTTGAGATGTGAGATGATGGAACTTTGAGTTAATGACTCTCAAGACTGATATAAGAGGGAGACGATGAGTCTGCTAAGATTATAGGACCCATCATACAGCAAAGGCATAGAGTTCATCACCTTGAATTCCCTTTTGAAAGTTTATGCAGAGACTGTGACTGTGCCTATAAGGCAAACTTAGTATAAAGAAGCAAGAGTATCTGAACAGCACATGAAGCAGCTCCTTAGGATATCGATAGTGTCTGGTGTAGATCCTTTCATCCAGACAACTGGACAAAACCTCAAGGAATGTTGGCTGCTAACTACCACCATGTCCAGAGTCCCCATGTAGATGACTTAAACTAGGAGCTTTCCTGAGAGGGTAACCAACCAGCAACTGATTTATAAAAGCTGAAACTGTTATTTCCCTTGTATTATGATAGGACCTTGTTTATGGCATGTGGTGCAGTGGATCTCATGGGTTGGCCATGAAATCAAATTAAACTAGCATTTAGCCAGGCCAGTTTGGTACTTGGTTTCTCCCCCTGTACCATGCTGTGTCTCAACACCCCTCTGTGAGGTCTCCTCATTGTCCCCATGACAGTCCCCATCGATGGTGCTCTTCTGATGTAACCTGACTTGGGACAGTTATCCCCCTCTCTATGTGGCTATTTCACACATTTTATAACTTCATATTGTGCAAGGGTTCCTCAGGAAATTTAGCATATTGATGATGGTATTATATTTCTCTTTGTTCAATAGTTTGTCAGTCCTGAGAAGAAAATCAAAATGCAAGTGTTCTTTTTTCCAAACTCATGATGTTAACGTTCCATCTAATTTGAGTTAATAGCAGAGTCACTCATTAGCAATCACAGAGCATGTCATAAACACTGCTTTTGTGGATTATCCACAACGTGCTTTGTTATTACACATCTTACCACCTTTGGTTGGAGTTGAAGTGTTTACTTGCCATTGTGATTACTAATTGCAGCAGAGTGTTTGAGATTTCACCTTATGCTTACTTTTTTTTCGTTACCTAGATATTCATGGTAAATACAAGTCTCTCTAAAAAGGCATTGCCTTCTCCTTATGAGTGTTTATCAAGAAAAATGTGATACTTTTTTTAATAAGGTGTGATGCTTATAAATCTTATGAGAGTTCCCCCCTGCCTGATGCTGGAAGGCCAAATACTTCAGCTTCATTGGCTAAAAATGTTGTTTTTCCTCCATTGATTTTAATTTGAGCCATTGTCCAAAATAAGCTTGGCATATATGTGTGGGTCTATTTCTGAGTTCCCTGGGAACAGAGTACTGTTCATTCAATCTATGGCTCTCTTTCTTTCTCAGTACCACACAGTCTTTGATAGCAGAAACTGTATAAGTAAGTATTAAACTAGGGTAGATTACTTCTTTCTGCTTTATCTTCTTTTAAAAAATGTCTTAGCTATTTTAGTTTCATGCCCTTTAAAATAAATTCCAGAAAATCTTATATCTACAAAAAAAGCTCTGCTGGGATTTTGACAGGAACTACAAAATGAAAAAGACAAAACAATACACACACACACACACACACATACACAAAACACTTTGTGCACAGGGTAGCAAGAATTGACATCTTTATTACATTGATATTTTTAGCCCATATTCAAAGTTCCATTTATTTCTTTTATTCCATATTCAAGGTTTCATTCATTTTGCTCTCTTTGATTTCTCTCATCCGTGCTTTTAAATTTTTAGCCCATGAATTCTGTACATTTTTGTTAAAGTCTAAGTGTTTCATTTTTTACAGAATTATGAATGGTGTCACATTTTTAATTTTGATGTCTTCATGGCCATTGTGAATATATGGAAATACAACTATTTTTTGCTCATGTTCATCTTGAATCTTGTGATTCAGTTGAACTCTCATTTTCTCTAGATGGATTTTTTCAAAGCAAGTTTTTAGAATGTTCAACATAATTGTTTCTTCATATTGTGCTAGTTAGGACCTCCAGTTTTATGTCAAGAATGGTGAGAGTGGACCACTTTGGCTTGTTCCTCATCTTAGAAAGCACTAATCTTTCACCATTGAGTATAAGGGAAATGTAATTTTTGGTAGATATTTCCTGTCAAATGGAGGAATTTCATTTTTCCTACTTATGTTTTAAACCATAAATTAGTTTTAAATTTTGTCCAATGGTTTTCTGCATCAACTGATACAATTGTGATTTATTTTCTTTAGTTATTGATATGGTAGATTTCATCATTTACTTTTTTAAAATTTGGTTTTATTTTATTTTAAAGAATAGGAACAAAAACAAAAGCAAAAGCAAATAGCAAAAAGCAAAACCAGAAACACAGTAGCAATATTATACACATTTTTAAAACAAGATAGTAAATTAACAATGGTTTTTATAGTATGTATTTTTATTGTCAAATCTGTAGCTCTTATTAACAGATGTAGCTAATCAGTCTTGCATTCTTATAGCAAACTCCACTTGGTCATGATGTGGAATTCTTTTTGTGTATCACTGAACTTTATTTGTTAGTATTTTAAAAAAGAAGTTTTATTTCTATATTTGTGCGTGATACTTACCTGTAGAATTTTTTTGGCACTACATTTATGTGGCTTTTGGTGTCAAACTTCATAAAGTAAATTAGAACACTCTCTTCTTTTTATTTCCTAGGAAAGATTGTGTAGGGTCAAAGCTAATATTTTTAATGTGTGGTAGGATTCTCCCATAAGATTTTCTGGGTATGAAAATATTTTTTGGGAATTTTTTAATAAAAATTTCTTTCTTTCTTTTTTTCTTTCTTTTTTTTTTTTTTTTTTTTTTGGTGGAACCAGGGATTGAACTCAGGCCCTTATGCTTACTAGGGAAGCATTTATTCTACTGAGCCATCTCCCTAGCCCCCAAATTTATTTCTAATAGAATATTTATTTGTGCTATTTTGTGTGGACATATGGTAGTTTGTGACTTTGAGGGCTTAGGCACTTCACATAAATTGTTAGATTTTTATTTTGTTGAGATTTCTATATTATTCCTTTAGTGTCCTTTTGACACCTTTAGGGTCTCTCCTGATAATCTTTGCTTTATTCCTGATATTGGTAATGTGTGTCTTCTTTTTTTATCAGTCTTGCTGGAGGTTTGCCAATTTCTTTTTAGATCACTACTTTTTATTTTATTCATTTTCTTTATTGCTTTTCTGTTTTCAAAATTTAGGCATAGTTTGTGGGAAATATAGGGAAAATACTTTTACCCGAACTTCATTGAAGTCTTTGAGACTATTGTAAGTAACCTTATTCTGCATACTCAGTATAGGGAGGGGGAAAAAGAAGAAGAAGAAGAAGAAGAAGAAGAAGAAGAAGAAGAAGAAGAAGAAGAAGAAGAAGAAGAAGAAGAAGAAGAGGAGGAAGAGGAAGAGGAAGAGGAAGAGGAAGAACACACACACACACACACACACACACACACATACACACAGCTTTAAAGTCAATCAAGTTTTGGGTAGCCAGTTACAGGAAGGAAGAGCTTCACACCTGTTACATCAAGACCTTGAACAAGCATAGTTTCACTGTAATAGGACTCAACAAGTCCAGGGGACAAGCCTGGACTACTACTTTCCACAAACTTAGAATTGGTGTGGGGTACATAAATTAGGAAGTGTGATTTTACTTGGTCATGGTAATGGTCATGATGGCAAGCATGAAGCAAGACACAGGAATTTGAAATGCCTTCCGGAGACTATGATATTTGAACAGAAAATTCGATAGGAATTCCCTAGTGAGGAACAGGTGAAGGGAGAGTAACAAGGAAGCTAATAGCATGTACAAAAGCTTGAAAGCAGGAAGAACATGGCATATAGAAGGAAAAAGGAATAGCAAATATTTTTGTCACTGGAGGGGCTTGTTTGTGGTTGGATGGAAAAATTGAGAATAAGCCTATGGTATTAATCAGGAACTGGATTATGAGGACGATAAAAGATTATATAATCGAGTTTGGATTCCAGGGGAGCCAGCAAAAGATTTGAAGTAAGAATTGGTATGAAAAGAGAGGATTCAAAGAATTGGAGGCTGAATGAAAGAAAAACACTGCTTTGCTCAAAGCTAGCAGCAGAGACAGCAGAACGCCCTTCGTAGTCGTCTAGTGGACACACCGTGGTGGCCTAACAGGTGGCAGCAGCAGTGGGGAGACAGAGATGGAGGCATTCAACAGATTGCAAAGGTGTGGAAGCCACAGGACTGAGGGTACGTTAAGAGGGGGAGGAGTCAATATTACTGCCAGCGCCCTATGTAACAGGTTGAGAGGAGATGTTCTCTGAGACAAGAAAAAGAGGAAAAAGGAAAAAAAATACATAAGAGTTTGGATTACGGAATTTGCTATTCAAGATGGAATGTATGTGTGATTATCAAGAATCACCATCTTTAGAGTTGTGGAGGGGTCTGCTTAACATATACATTCAGAGACAGAGGGGGATATCTATCTATCTATCATCTATCTATCTATCTATCTATCTATCTATCTATCTATCTATCATCTATCTATCGGAATAATAATAATAAGCACTAAAAGTTCAATAAATAATTTTCACTCTGAGTGTCATTCTGAATGGCTGATGGACTATCCAAGTGAGAATAAGACGGATATGGTATTAAATATTAGTTATGAGTTGAAAGTCACTGTAAGTACTTAATCTAACCCTTTTAGCTTACAGATAGCTACGGAGATGTTTCCTGAAAAGCCACACTGTGGCTTAACTTTTGTATTTATGACTTTCGCTTATCCCTCCATTACACTATTGATTACTTTTAGAGCTTGTATTGTGTGGACATGTGGAAGACTGAATTATGTCTCCAGTTCTTTGCTCTCCTAAGTGGTGATGGCTAAGCTTAATTGTAAGCTTGATGGACTTTAAAGCTTCCCATAGATGAGTAGAGCATGCTTCTAGGTGCTGTCATGGATGTGTGAGTGTGAGGTCTATATTTAGACTTTGCCCCTTCTTTTTCTTCTGTGTTCTCCATCCTGCCCACTGTGACATTATGTCCTTCCACCATGATTCTCCTGCCCTGCAGGTAACTAACTATAGACTAAAACCTCCGAGATGGTAAGCCAAATAAACCTATCTTCTTCTAAGTTTTGTGTGGCAAGTATTTGCTACCAACAATGGGAAAACTAATTGGTACTTGCATCCATCTCATTGGATAACCTCACTGTACATCAAATATAATTCATAGCGCCTTGACTTTGGGCTTGTCTCCTGGATTTGTTGAGTCCTATCACTGTGATACTATGCTTGTTCAAGGTCTTGATGTAATAGGTGTGAAGCTCTTCCTTCCTGTAACTGGCAAGCCTGCAGTTCCAAGTGAAGATAGACCAGCGAGCAGAGCTGTTGCAGCTGCTCTGTAGGCCTGCGCAAAGAAGCAGAAAAGTCCAGAAAAACTGGATGGACAAAATTACTGTCAATTTGCACATTTGTGAGTATATGCTATTATGCCTGGGCCCTGAAGCTCTATGTATGCCACACAGCATGATTCTGGAAGTAGGTAGCTTGCATAAACATTTGTTATGATGTGCTTGTTCTTGCAAGAAAAGCTGAACTTTCCTGGACACCCAGAATCTGTTAATGCTCTACTGCTCCTAGGAAAGGGCAACAGCTGAAAGGCACTTACTTGTGAGTCATTACACCCTCTAGACTCAAATACTATTCATTTTTCTCTTTAAAAGAAAAATGGCCAGGTTATAGCTCAGAAGCACAAATGCTAAAATCCTGAGTTCAATTTCTAGTACCAAAAAAGATCTATTTTCTTAGTTCATTTGTGCTATAGTTAACTGAATATCACAGACAATGAGCTGGAATTTGTTGTCTCATACATCTGAGGTCTGGGGAGTCCCAGGTCAAGGCGGTGGCATTTGGTGAACTCTTGCTGCAGCTTTATCCCATAGCAGAAGGCAGAAAGGTGGGAAAACAAAAGGAGACTTAACTCACCCTTTCCAGCACATCAAAATCCCTCACAATACTATCTCCTTTTTAAGATACCATATTCAAGCACTTCCAATAGCAACTAAATTTTTACTTTTGGGAATTTGGGAGGAAAAAATTATGGAAATCATTAGAATCAACTAGCTTCAAACTTTTCAGAAAAGGAAGTTTTATATTCTCATACTTCACTCTATGATCTTGTTAACCTTTACTTACTAAGTCACCTATCCTGGAGAAGGACAAATTCTTTGTCAAATTGCAACACTGACAATAACTTTAATAAATGCAGATGAAGAAGAGAGCACTATTAGAGTGGTCGAGGAGGGCTTCAGGGAAGAGGTGAGGATTAAGTTAGATTTGGAGATACTGATGCAGATAGAGCAAGATAAGATAAGGATGCAACTTTGGGATATAATTGGGACAGGAAAGCAAACTCATCTCTTATTATTTCACCTACTATTAATTAACTCCCAAAAGTCTCAACTCTAAATGTCATTAACGTATGGCAGTGGTAATTTCCAACACATAGATTTTTGGGTACACATTCAAGATATAGTAGGATAGAAAAACAAACTACAAAATGCAAGGGATGTAATAGAAATAAGCTCTTTGTTTGGCTTCATGTAAAAAAGTGATGAAAGTAATACTAAGTACATCTCATTGTAGGTGTAGTATATTTGTGTAACTCTGTGATTATATGTGTGCTTTTTTCTTTCTGTCTTTATTCTTTCTCTTTCTCTGTCTGTCTGTCTTTCAGTACTAGTATTCAGAACTCAGGGAGTGCTGAGCTATATACTCAACACTTTTTATTTTTATGTATTTAGTACAGGGTCTACAGGATCTCATTACACAGCTTGGGCCTCTAGTGATCCTCCTGTTTTCTGCCTCTCAAGAATTGGGATTACAGGTACATGCCACTGCATCTAGTCTCAGTCTCCATCTCAGCGCATCCTGCAGACAGGGTGCACGGTGGGGATAGAAAAAGCACTTTTAATTTTAATTTTTTTAATGTGAGAAAGGATGGCTCACTAAGTTGCCCAGGTTGCTGTTGATCTTGCAATCCTCCTGCATCTCCTTCTCTAATAGTTGGAGTGATGGTCATGAGCCACAATACCTGGCAAGTGATCATGGTTTTGATAGAGAGGAGAATTTATTAGTCTGGGTAGGGAGTCCTCTACTCTAGGCAGATAATTTTAAGGCATTCAAATGGATCCCCAAATGCATAGGACCCAGAAAATTTGTGAGAAAGATATAGTGTATGCTTGAGGTTGAGATCAGATTATAGCTATTCAGTGGGATTGGGAGAAATTTAAATCAGGCTGGATAGGTGACTGTAGGAGCAAGAGTATGGGGATTTTGGGCTGAAGATCTCTAGAGAGGACCAAACATGGGAGAGGACAAGTTACTGGACTAGAATTAAGGAGAACTGGAGTATTTGCTTTTTTCTACTTTTTAAGTGTCTGAGCACCTATCCAATAGAAATCTATGATGCTTCTGGAATCACACACTTATGTCAGATTCCCTTATGTAAAACTTAGCTGTGAGAAGCATGAGACAAAGCATCCACTTAAGCTTGTGAATGGGGAAACTGATGTAGAACTCCAGATGGACTTCAGTCACAGGGTTGCCTGGAGAGTTCCACTATTACCACCTCATCAGGGCCCTCAAAATGATAGTAATTCATGAGGCACTCAAGGGGAAAAACTGGACTATTGGACACAAGTGACCTGAGGCACATAGCACTGAGATTTAGAACTAAGGAAATGACTAGCATATTCATATTTCTATCTAGTGAAGATGAGGAGAAGGTGTGACTTCATGCATTAGTATAAGTTGCTCATAGACTGAGGGCAACAGTGTGCTTTTAACACATATTCTCTGTTTCACATGAGGTCACTTTTATCTTTTTGATAAATGAGAAAACTAAACAAAGGCTGAGAGTAGTTCTATGGCTTTCCATTCAGTAAAGTTGGAGATGGATTAGACTCCAGTTGGCGACTGGTGAATCCTGAGCACTAGTCTGTCAGACTGTTCATGACTGCCTTACTCAAGCTCTGAGTAAACTAAGTCTACTACTAAAGAGACGTGACCATGCATGGATCATCTGATCACTGTCACCTCTAGAATCCAGTATGAGAACTGGGAACGGCCTCAAAATTGCACATGAGCAGTGTTCATTTCTTGATTTGACATAGAAGTACAGCATCTGGATAGTTAGGGCTAAGTTTGCAGGAAGGGTGCATAGCTGGAGAGGGAGTCAAAAGCGTGGTGACCCTGGCTGTAAAGCACTCTGAATTTACCTTCTACCTCACTGTCCTACATCTTCCTTCATATTCTAGGGGGCTGCAGAGTTTTATTTGGGTAACACATATGCAAACAGCTCTTCACGTGTTACGTGGCTGAGCTTATATTACCTTAAAGTCGATGATGGAAGAAATCGTAGGTTTGGGAAGAGTGTGAGCTTGAACTTTTAAGGAGTTCTTCAAGTCGCACTTCCTCTGGGGAGGATAAAATTACCTCAGGAATTGTTATCTTCTGTGGGTCTTTTGTGTGATAATGACAGACTGTCAGTGTCTGTCTGTTTGCCTGACTCCCATTCGCTGAATAAATGCTGGTAATTGCTAATTGCCTGCAGAAGAAAACTGACTCATAGCCTGAGAGTGACTTGCATATCAATGTTTCAGGCCCTCAGAGCTGGTTTTATTTTGAGGGCAAGAAGTGTGTTATTTGAATTTGCACACTGGCTTCCTCAATTGCCTTTGGGTCAGACTGGTTCAAGTGTGATTTTTTGCCAAAATAATAACAATAACATCAGTGGGAAATGTAAGTTGTGGACAGTGTGATGAATGAGCTTTGTTTCTGGCCATTTGGTCTAAATAGCACATCTTCCATTTCATGTAGAGTAGAAAAGATGAAAAGCATTTTATCACATTTCTAGCAAGCTAGATGCAGGCTGGAGGCTGATTTAAGTGTTCAGCCACTCTTGCCAGGGTCCCTAAGTGTCCTTTACTCTGATTACTTCTCTGAAAGTATATTATCTGACTTCAGACTTATGGCTGTGTTTGATCCAGATGCAGCCACAGTGATGCCCTTTTCCTCCTTAACAACAATTGTAAACCCTAAAAGGCACCCTATCACTCACACATCAGGGAACTTTTTCTGACATGCCTGTGACTTGGGTAAGAATCATAGCATGGTCAAGGCACCAGTCAGGGCCACTGCTATTGATCTGCCTTTGTGACACTATGGTCATTCACTTTTGCATGTTTTGTATTATAAAGTGATCCACATTGAAGAGAAAATTTAAAAACTAGCTATTATCTGGAAAAAACTCATCAGAGTTTGATATATCTAAAGGGGAACCATTTTTAAAACCTCAAAGAAAAAAAAATACAGAGCTTGGGAGATAGCTCAGTAGAATAAACACTCTCCTGGCAAGTGCAAGGTCCTGTGTTCAATCCCCAGTACTGTAAAAATAAACAAACAAACAAAAAACAGACTTGTCCTGGCTACTCCAATACTTAGTGTATATCTGGTTCTCTTCCCATTTCTTCTGCTGGCTTCTCATGCCAGGACTCCTTAGCTCCATAAGGTCCATCTTTCTTATCTCATCCCTGACAACAATAGAAGCTGAGCTACTATTCCTTCCCTAGACTCAAGCCAAAAAGCACAGATGTAAAAATTTTTTAGAAGGTTTTGATGACCAGCCTGTACGTCCATATGCTTGACTGATATAGTTTAGTCATTGCTATTTGTTCTTATTTTAAAGCAATCAGGAGTTATTAAGGAATAGCTGGGATGAGAATCACTTCTATATGAAAGCTTTCTAAAGCAGTAGCTTTATAAGAAGCTAACCTTGTTTTACTGAAAGCATTCTGGGTGTTGTCTCATGTAACCCACACATCAATTATTAGTGATTTTGCAGTAGTTATTTATGGGGTTACAGAGTTAACATATATGCTAGTAAGTAGTAAAGGTGGAAAGTTACACATGGTTAGGGTGACTTTATATTTTCTGAGACTTTGACTTCCTATTGTATTCTATTGGTCTCTCAGCTTTTTAAAAGAGAAAGGCAAATCATGTCCCTCCTTGTGTCTGGTACTTAGTATTATGTCTAATATTATTTGGAAACAAATAAGTACTGAACACTGTGCACAAATGTTGAAGTCGTGCAACAGAGAAAGATAGGACTTAGCCTGAGTTCTTTTTATAGAGTCACCCTTGTTCCCGTGCCTTGTTTTCATGTGAGTCCTTCTTCCTCCAATATTAATGAAGAACATGAATATTCTTTCCACTGATCTCAACTCCTGCTTATAACTTTTATCTGACCAGTGCATTGATAGACTGCCTTTGATTGGAGTGGTTTTTCTTTCTCTGAATTTTAATGGCATACTTTACTTGGAAGTCTTAAGAAACTCCACTGAGCACCTACTAGAATATTAACCCACAAATTCAGCAGCAGAGTAGGATAGGAAGTCAGTACCCCAAAGTCAATAGCATCCACTACACAGATAAACACACTGAGAGGGAAATTAGAGAGACAATACCTTTTACAATAGCACTGAGGAAAATGAAATACCTTAGAATTAACCTAACTAAAGAAGTCAAAGATCTACTCAGTGAAAATTATAGTACTATGAAAAAAGAGATTGTAGAGGATTTCATGAAATGGAAAGATATCCCTGCTCCCGGATAGGAAGAACCAACATTGTGAAGATGGTCATACTCCAAAAATTACTTTATAGATTAAATGCAATCCCTATCAAAATATCACAAACATACCTCCAAGACCCAGAAAAACCATTCCTGAAATTAATTTGGAAGCAAAGAACTTAGAATAGCAAAAGCAATCCTGGGCACCAAAATCATGACTTGAAATTATACTACAAAGTCACTGTGATAAAATCAGCATGGTATTGCCAAAAAAGTAGACCTGAGGATCACTGAAATATACCACAACATGAAGAAGCCACTACAAACACTCAACCAACCTTATCTTTGACAAATAAGCCAAACATGTTTACTGGAAGAAAGATGGCCTCTTTAACAAGTAGTGCTGGAAAAACTGGATCTCTACAAGCCAAAAACTAAAACTTGACCCAGGCCTACCAAAATGCCTAAACTAAAGTCAAAATGGATTAAAGACCTAAACATTAAAATAGAAACACTCAATCTCCTGGAAGAGAAAGTATGAGGAAGTCTTGAAGACACAAGGGTAGGCAAACAATTCATGAACAAAGATCAAGCTGCATGGGTAATAGATGAAAGAATTAACAACTGGGACCTCGTCTTCTTGAGAAGTTCTTGCACATCAAAAGAAACTACACACAAAGTGAAAAGACAGCCTACAAACTTGGAAAAAATATTTACTACTAAGCACTCAGGTGCTTAGTACCTAATCTCTCTAGAATTTATAAAGAACTAAAACATATTAGGGCCCCAAAATTTCAAGCCCCAATACAGAAACGGGCATCCGAGATGTACATATAGTTCTCAAAGAAAAAAATTCTGGAAGCTAATAAGTACATTAAAAAATGCTCGACATCACTAGTCATCCATGAAATGAAAATGAAAACAACACTGAGATTCCATCTCACTCCAGAAGGAATGGCTATCATAAAGAAATCAACCAACAACAAATGTTGGAGAGTCTGTGGGGAAAAGGAAGCTCTTCTCCACTGCTGATGGGAATGGAGACTGATGCAACCATTATGAAAATCAGTGTGGAGACTCCTTAAAAAACTAGAACTGAAAATTGCATTCAAGTCAGCTATCTCCCTACTGGGAATTTTGCCAGAGGAACTGAATACATCATATCACAGTAATATATGTGTACCTATGTTTATAGCAGCACAATTTGTGATAGCCAAAACTTGGAAACAACCAAGCCCATCCACCTGAAGAATGGATAAAACGGATTTGATATTTTTATACAGTGGAGTATTACTCAGCTATAAAAAATGATAAATTCATATTTAAGTGGATACCACTTGAAGATATAACCATAAGTGAAATAAACCAGTCCTACATGTGAAAATGTCATATAATCTCCCTAGTATAAGCAATCAAAAGAAGAAATACAAATAGAAAGTTGTAACACAATTAAAAGGAAAGTGAGAACTTGAGGATTAGACAATGAAAAGACAGCAAGGAGAAAAGCTAGAAAACACAACAGGGGCAAAGCCATACGTTTATATGCACAAGATGGGTAAGGCAATGCTCCTGTGAACTATCAGTAGGTTGTTGAAACTAGCAGTTACTTGGTAGGATTTTCACTCTGACTAACTATATATGCTTATACCTGTGAACCAAGTGATTGCACTGAAGATAGCAATGTGTAATAGTAGGGTCATGCTTGGAAAGCCTGTCATTCCAGTCTTCTAAATAAGTACTGCTTGTCATGACATATCAATTATGGCCAGACTGTATATCAAGTAAATTTTTTAAAGGGTAATAAGTGAAAAAAAGAGACAAGAAAAAAAGTCACAGGACTGTTGTTCTACAATGATGTATACGGTTAGATTTCTAAATTTCTGTGTCAAAATATGTAACTGTTTATTTACTTTTTTTAAAATATTTTTTTTTAATTCTTTTTCCATAGTCTGTAGAGACTTAAAGTTTAACATGTCAGTACTGCCTGGAACATACATGTTCTGTCTTATGCCTAAGATATTTGACATTCAGACAGGTAGTGAGGGTAAATCCAATTGCATATGTTGTAGGTTAATAATAAGCTTCTCTTCTAGAGGATTAACAACCTAGGTTTATAGACCAAATATTACAAAAAAAGAGGGCTGCAAAGATAGCCATCATTTTGGCCCTAGTCTTTCAAGGTAAGTGAGGACTCAGGACATAGGAGAACCTATAATATAACACCATTTCACTCAGTTTTGTCCCAAATTTTCTGATCAAGGAGATTTTGGGGCCACAGAGAAATGTTCCTGATGATGTAGTGTGTGCCTAAAGAGAGTCACATGGAGAGAAAGCATTACCTCAGGCTTTCACAGTGAGCAAATTGGTCAAGCCATGGCCATGACTCATCCATATGGCTGACACTGACAAGGGATCTACAAAGTGCAGTTCAGGGTTTCGGGATAAGTGTTAAGGGGATTTGACTGACCTTGGCAGATACAAAAGTTACAGGTTTTGCTTTATCTCGGTCTTAACCATCCAGCAGAAAAGTATAAAAATGAGCTATAAGAAGTAAAGCCATATTTATATGCTGATCTGTAAAAGCCTCAAGTCAAAAATTTCTGACATTACCAGTCATGTGAGTAACCCACTAGTATTATGCAGTAGTGGACTATATTGGATTACTTTGCAGTATTCATGTATCTACAATATATGTATGACAATGAAATACCCATCAGTGAAAAATTAAATCAAAAAGGGGGATATAAATGAAGGAGCATTGTGTAGTAAAAAAATATATACCTGTATATACAAATTAATTAGGATAGATGTACAGCTACTTTCTTTTAGTTCAATGAGGATAAAGTTTTGAATAGTGTTTAGACAAGACATCATGTCTGCATCTTGTACTATGAATAACTGTTTCAAAGACAACAATTTGCAATGTGTTAATCATTGTCACTGTCCTATTAACCTGCTTTGAATTTGTCTCATTGCTACTTCTTCTTTTTTTTTTTTTTTTTTTGTCTTTTTGAGACAGGGTCTCACTGTGCAGTTCAGGCTGGCCTTAAGCTCACTTTGTAGCTCAGGCTGGTCTCAAACTTACAACAATCCTCCTGCCTCAGCCTCCTTAGTGCTGGAATTACAGGCATGCGCCACCACGCCCGGCACATTGCTACTTCTTTCTCAGTAAAATTAATGTATAAAAATGAATTTTGATGGTACACAAAATACACACACGTGTGTGTTTATGTGTGTTTGTGTGTGTGTGCATGTGTGTGTGTGTGTGTGTGTGTGTGTGTTTGGTGGTTGACTTGTGACTTGTGCTATGGCTGAAGACCATACACTTTCATTCTTTGTCCTATCTGGAGCAAGACTGCGGAACTTTTCCATAATGTTTGAGTTTGAATTCTCAAAGATTTCTAGTATAAAGTAATTGGTATTTAATTTTTATGTAATTGTTTCTGTTCAAGTTATTAAAAATCTCTAACTTAAGAAATAAAATTGTTACATAAAGGATAGAACATACAAAGTTTTATCTTTTTATTCAATGATGTATTTTAATTTTAAACACAAAAATATCTGTATTTTTTAATAATTCTTGCAATTTGGGGTTATTAAGGAGCATCTGGGAGTATCAATCTCAGGGGATATCAATAGTTGAGCAATTGTAATCACCCCTTACTTCTTTCTCTGCAGGCATGATATAGGAAAATCACTTCATCATTATAAAAGTTAATCTGTGACTGGGTATGCCACATAGAACAAACCTATTTAGATATTTATTTATTTTTTTCATTCATTGTTGGCTTGTAGTACTGTGGATTGAACCCATAGCTTTCACTTTAAGCTACATTGCCAATTATTTTTAATTTAGGTGCTCGCTAATTTGCTAAATTTACCAGTCTATGATGAAATGTATAATCCTCTTCCCTCATGTTCTCAGAGTGCTGGGATTATAAACGTGTGTCTCCAGGTCTGGCTAACAGATCGTTGTCCTTTTAATGCAGTAAAGATTTGCCTACATTACCCTTGCTCTTTATTACTTCAGGTAACTTCAGTAGTCCTTTACCATAAGCTCACTTTCAGTTTATATTTCTATTTGTGGAGTTTTATTTATAGTGTAGTGTCATGTCACCTATAAGCTTAAGGAGTAATTTTTGAAAGAAATAGTGTAATGTGGATGTTGAGAGGATTGATATGATGTAGCATATTATTTAAGTTATTAGGGATAATGTAATCTTTCAGTCTCAATTTCCTTATATGGAAGATAGTATTACATGACAAGGCTGCTGTGAAATTTAATGAGAAAAAAATTATAAAGGACTTCTCAAAATGACTGCAAATAATTTGCACTTGATGAGTGTTCAGAGTGTCAGTGCTAACATCTTTGAAAGATTAGTTGAGTTTTCTTCAAAGGATCTTTTTATTTCAAAATAATAACAGTGACCCTTCTTTCCTAAGGAGATGTAGGCAGTTACCTACTACTCTTCTGGCTTCACTCTCCTACTCTTACCATTGCAAAAAAAAATTGTTGGACTCCCATGGAAATTTTGGTGCATAGAACAGGTAATGGACTATGGAAAGCACCTGCCAGCCTCCATTTGTAATAGTTAACTCCAAAATGTCAGCTTCATTGGATTCGGACATGCACAGAAGATTAGTAAAGCATGCTATAGAGTCCTGGGTATGTTCATTAGGTCATGCAGGAGTGACCTTCAAAATATATGTTTTCCTTCTTGCTTCCTCTCTGGCACTGTTCCCTTGCTCTGCTTTGTAGCTGCCATGAACTAAGCAGCTCTGCTACATTCTTCCACCATGAGGTTTATGTCTTGCATGTAGCCAACATAGACTGAAGCCTCTGAAACTTTGAGATCAATTGAGCCTTTTGCTCTTAAATTATGGGTGTCAGTTATTCTGTCCCAGTGACAGAAAAGCTGACTAAAACAGAGAATTGGTAGTAGGAGTGGGGCTATTTCTGTGACTATACTGATGGAGTGGCTTAGAAGCCGTTGGAACTGGTTTCTGGAGGAGTTGGGAAAGCCGTGGAGAAATGGGTTGGAGAAATCATAGAATGCAGTAAACAGAGCTTGATATGTGACTCTTGTTGGAGCTCGGAAGATCAGAGCTCTGACATTCCTTTTAATGTATGCATGTGATGAGTTTATACAAATGTATATATCTATAAAAATACTATGTTCACCATCTGTAAAAGATATCTTAACATTCCTTTTAACAGGAATTCCTTTTAACAGGAATTGACACAGTAAAAGTCAGGCTCCAGAGCTTTCAGTTCAACAAGGAATCAACTGGCATTTGGTCACATGGACTACACTGTGGCAGTAAATCTGCCTGCATTTGTCCACATTCTGAGTCTTTTGTGAACAATTGAAATTAAGGACAGTGGACTAATTAATCTGCTGGAGGATTTTTTTCTGTATTTTAGTGAAGGATCTACAGGGTGTTCAGGGTCTCACTACTAGATCAAAATCAGTTATTCTCCTGTTCACGGCCTCTCAAATTAGGATATATACACAGCTACTTTCTCTTAATTCAATGAGAAGAAAGATTTGTACTAATAGTGTTTGTGGACAGGCTATCATGTCTGCATCATGTACTATGAATAACCACTACGAAGACAACAACATGCAATGTATTTTTTTAAAAATTCCTTTATTTATTACAGTGTTTCTCTACACATCACGGATTCTTTTTTCGCGGGGGTGGGGGGTGAGCTCAGCCGGCCCTGCGGGGAGGGGCTGGCATGGCATGTGGTGCTGGGGCTCGAACCGCGGTCCCTGAGAGGCGCTCTAGACCGCTTGAGCTATCTTGCCAGCCCAGCAATGTATTAATTATTGAAACTGTCCTACTTATCGGTTTTGAAACTGTCTCATTGCTATATGTTTCTCAATAAAATTATTAAAAAAATAGAAAAAATAGAGAAAAAAAAACAGAAAACACTAGACTTCTATAGTTGGTGAATATAGTATATTTAGATATATACATGGTATTAACTCATCACATGCATACACTGAGCATATACAATCTTTTAAATAACAAGCAGGCCTCTATAAACTATTCAAAAATTTTTATAAAAATTTAAAAACATTAAAAAAGAAGGCAAGTATTTTGCATAGAGATAAGAAAACAAAAATGATACCTTGAGGGTCCTTAGTAAGGAACCACCCATTATAGGCTCAAGAGTTCACAGGTATCACTCATTCATTTGGGAAGACAGTTCTTGGGCCTCTTGTTGAGAGAGCCCTCTTGGGCCTATTCTTGGGAAACTGGTTTCCCAGTATTCATTTCACCATGCCCAACTTACAGGCACAGAGAGGTTGCTATAGCCTTGGTCCAACGGGGTCTAGCTACTGCTCAGGCTGCAGAAGATCTCAGTGCTGTCTACGTTAATCTGGCTTCACTGGAACATAGAATGTAAGAGTCATGGGTAGGAACGCCTCCACTTGTATTCGAAGGAAGGCTTAGGCTTGGAGGAGCTCCTAAGAGGGTAATGTGTAAGGCTATGGAAATGAGACCAGAAGGGCAGTGGAGATGGTAGCAAGTCATGACTGCCATGGCTAAACAGCGTTTTTCAACCATAAGGAGTCAGGTGCTTATAGGCTGTGTCCTTTGAAACCATGTACCAAATTAAACCTTTCCTTTCTTTGTGATGTGTGTGTTGTTTTTTGTATCTCAGGGTTAAGAAAGCAGACTGATTCCCAGTTGCTATCCCCTGTACTGAAATGTAAGGAGTCATGCATTTTTTTGTTGCGTCTAAATTTGTGCACATATTTTTCCTGGAGATTTTTTTCATAGAGATTCTGGCACAGTGGGGAAAGAGGGCCCAGGTGTAGATTATAGGGCAAGGAATTCGGTGAGATGTGAGGGTCCCCTTGCTATTCTGAGGAAGGAACTGAGCATGAGAAACATAGATGATGTCAACCAGTAGAAATACTTGGCAATTTCTGCCATCTTTTTTGAAAAAACATTTTTAAAAGTATTTGGTATAGGGTCTTACTATGCAGTTTAGACTCATAGTGATCCTCCTGTTTTCAGCCTTCCCAGTACTGGGATTACAGGGATGTGCCACCATGCTCAATCTCATTAGCCAGCTCAATATGCCTCGGGATAGGGCTGGTTCAGCATGTAGTGCCAGGGATCAAGCCCCAGACCCTTTTGCTTGCCTCAGCAGGTGCTTAGTCCATTGGGATATCTCACTGGACTTTTGAAATTTGATCATGCTGTTTTATGAGAAGTGTTAAGGACAGCCTGTTTCATAAATTCCCATACATATTTCTTTTTTGTTTTTCTTTATATTTTGGGCAGAAGATTCTTCATATTAAATATTTAACTTCCAAGCAGAAGTAAATATAGGAGAAAAGGCTCAAGTTTCTCAGAAAGGTTAGGTATTGTGCGTGGTTCAGGTGTTTTGGATTCCTGCTGTCATGGTTAATTCTGTCAACTTGAACAGGTAATGTCATGATTTGGAGTTCTTTCAAGGGGAATGATATAATACAGCACACATTTGATAATCAATCACCCAAGAATCAAATAAAAGAGACATTGGAAATCTGTCCACATACATAAACATTAATGAATCCGGATGAGGGCCTAGATTCTAATATCCTGCATGAGTCCATTAGAAAACATAGAGCTCATAAAAATGCTTCCCACAAGTCTAACTGGAGGCCTAGAGCCCACAACAAAGTTCCAAATAGGCCCACTTCATTGATCTGTGCTGGAAAAGACAAAGAGTCAGTGGTGGAAGCTAGGAAGTCTATGCCAGTGGGATGAGGGATCTGTGCTGGCAAGCTGAGGGATCTGAACTGGAGCTAGGAAGCAAAGTTCAAGGTTAGCATCAGAACTTCCCCAAAGGCCCCAAAGCCAACCTCAGCAAAAGTGGAGTCCCAAACTCCTCCAGTGATGAGCACAGCCAACTCCCATTGGGAAAGCTAGTGTGACAAAGCTTCTCTAGGAAGCTGAGCAGTGCACCATCTTCCCCTCTGGAGCTAGGAAGCAATGCTTAAGATGAGGACCAAAGCTCCTCCAAAGTTGATCAGGAGAGCCAGCATGACAAAGTCCTCCAGCAGAACAGCTCAAGAGAAGTAGCAGCCTCCAACAGCCGGAACAGCTTCTCCAAATTTTGCCTGTAAAAGTATTTCAGCAGCTTCTCCTATTCTTCCTTTTCTGCTGGCAACAATGCTAAGGTGGGCCTCCCTCACCCAGCATCACACTAGCTTATTTCAGCTGGGTATAATAAGTAGACCACCAGTTAGAAATACACTACGGGTAATGCCCAACTAAATTAGTTCAGTGTATTTCTGGGTGTACAAAGCCTACCCTTGGGAGGACTATTGCCAGGATGCTATATAAAGGAAATAAAGAAGGAATGCTTCTTTCGCTTTCTTCGAAGGACTTTCAGTCTTCACATTCACCTTGGATGCATCTCTTGCTTTCCAGCACAGATTCCTCAGCCTTCCACTGTGAACCTTTCAGCCTTCTGACACAGACTCCCAGGGACTGCACACTGATCTCCAGGCTTAGACTGGACCTTTTTAGTCTCCAGCACGCACACCGTCCTTCTTCACTCTTTCACACCTGACTGTGGACAGTCATTGTACACGTACCTTGTAAATCCTTTTTCTAATGAGCAGAATGTACTTACTGAGGGAGAGAAAGCTCTTATCCAAGACAAGGACAGGAGGGGGCCTCAGTGGGTGATCCCCCCCTTATAAGTTCTTATACATTTGTAGATTTTGTATTAAATCTTTATCTGTAGTAAGCACTGATTGATATACTGAACTTGAGTCAGTTATTAGAAAATGGAATTAATAAAAAAGCTAAGTTTGAATCTTGACACCAAAAATAAATAGGTAAATAAATAAAGAAGCCAGGCTTAATCCTGGATCTGGGTGGAAATTAAATGTTTCAATGTTCTTTGTAATTATCAGTCTTACTTTTTTTATTTAATATTTTTTTTTGTGGAACTGGGGATTGAACTCAGGTCCTTGCATTGGCAGACAAGCACTTATTCTACTGAGCTATCTCCCAGTCCCCTCATCAGTCTTACTAAAGGAAGAAAATCTGCTGTCACACTCATCTTCTTAATCTAACCTATTTCTTTGTTTTTTTTGCAAAGGGTAGCTGCAATTAGTAGTATATAGTGAAAACATGGAGGAAAAACAAACTATGTCAGGATATGTGATACACATTTGAGTAGATAAAAGGTCCAAGATCTTGTCATGGAAAGTCCCATCTCCCAGAGGAGCTGAGTGGGAAATAAAGCAGAGCTCCCAGTCCATCTCTTCCTACATTTGATTAGCATTTTCCTAATTTGATTAGTCAGTTCCTGTCACCTATTGTTGATAATTGGGTTCACTGCTATTCTCTTTATATTCACTTTTCAAGTACAGTTTCTCTTTCACTTTCATGCTAAAATGTTTATGAATTTTTAAACAAGCTACACAGTAAGCCAGTTCTACAACAGAACTATCTGTTCTTTTTCAGGATGGCCTGATTATTCCTGCCATTTGGGTCAGAAGTCTGAGGAGGATGAGTGTGAGTCATGGTGAGCATCTTTGAACAAGTTGCTGTGTTGAATATATTTTGTCGTACACTGTGTGACTTTCTGGATGCCTCATACCTCCGGTCCCATCAGTGCAGAGTACGTTCCCTGCCTCCGCCTGGGGACATTCTGGAGTGGAAGCAGCAGTGTAGCCTGGGTGTGGGCTATTCAAGCACAGCTGCAGAACCAGAGCCCTCGTATGTATCTACTGTTACCACCTTGGACATCCAAAAGAATGATGCCTTCCCGCCAGACATGCACAGGCTCAGTGGGATCAGCACTCTGTTGCCTCACAAACTGAGGCTTAGACTGAAAATACTGGTGCATCAGCAAGGTGCATCTCTTCGATTGCATTTATTTATCTGGTGAAGTCTTTGCCCCAATCCTAGGCATGAAGCTTCTGGTTTTGGATTCCATGAGGAATAACTCATTCCTTGCATCTGGGAATGAACAGAAACCAAAATTTCATGAGAAATGAGATGACTGGGGTTCTGCATGGAAGCATCTATGCTTTTGTCTACCTCCTAAAGCTCTTTCAGAGGTACAGATCTCATCATCTAACTTCTCTGATTAGGAGTTTTTAGTAACTCCTAAGTGTCCACTGAGCATAGTAACCATGCCAGGTTCTTTGACATTTGGCTTCACCCAAACTTATGTCTTCTATAACTTGCTTCTCAAATCTTGTGCTCCACAAGCTGAACTCTGATTCAAATATACCCCTAAAAGAGTGAAAATTCAATCTGTGGAGTAGAAACAAATACTTGCAAAATACATATCCAATAAATGATTTGTATCCAGAAGATATAAAAATAAAACATACAGCCCAATAAAAAGAAGATGTTATATTTTGGGTCCTGTTATTAGAAAAATGCAAAGTAGACCCATCAGATATCACTACTTAACACCAAAATAGCTAAAATAGTTCATACCAGTCAGTATCAAATGTCAGCCATGGCGAGGAGCTCTGGAACTCTTTTACACAATGCCAGAGGTAGAGTATAATGGTAAAAATCACTTTAGAAAACTGTTGGGTCTATTTACCTAACTGCCTTATCCTGAGTGGTAGACCTAAGAAATTCACGTGTATGTGTACCAGAAGATGGCTGGTCCCAGCACCATGCTGGCTGGGAGTTAATCCCTGTCCATAGGAATATTGGTAGATAATCTGTGTCAGATTCTTACGAAGTATGATGGTGTGGCAAGAAATTGTATACAATTATTAGGTAGTGGAATACCATTCAAACATTTGGAGAAGCAGCACAATAGAATTGTGTGTTAGGAATTACATTGGGTAATACTCTGAATCATTTTCAATATATTAAGACACCAGTTTTTCTTTTCAAAAGATCAATGTTGATGACACTTTTTAAAAGAAAATTTAGAAATGTGGAGGGGATTTGACTGACTTTGGCAGACACACAAGTTACATTTCTTGTTATATAGGTATTGCTTTATCTTGGTCTTAACTATCCAGCAGAAAAGTATAAAAACAAGGTATAAAAAGTAAAGCCATATTAATATACTGAGCTTAAAAGCCTCAAGTAGCAGCCAGGGAGATAGCTCAGTAGAATAACTACTTTCCTGGTAAGTGCAGGGGCCAGAGTTCAATCCCTGGTTCTGCCAAAAATAAATAAATAAATAAATAAAATAAGATAAAAATTAAAAAAAAAACATTAATTACTCTTTTCAGTAGATCAGCAGAAATCAGCAGTATAATTATCCAATTATCCTTGCCAGGGAAGCACTTATTCCATTGAGCCATCTCCCCAACCCCGTATTCTGCATACACACATAAATATATTTTTCCTTTTGTCCTTTTTTATCCAAGTTTTTCCTTCCCATTGAACAAATTATTTCCCTTTCACAGGATCTATTGTGCTTTTCAGATTTTATTTACTCTTTCAGATTCTCACACTGTGAGACAATACAGTGTTTGCACATATGGGTCTGATTTCTTTCACTTACCAATGCAGTCTTTAGTTGCATCAATTTGCCTATTAAAGCCTCAAATTCATCCTTTTAGTAGCTGAGTAATACTTCATTGTGTAAAATTATCACATCTTTTTATCTGTCCCTCAGTTGATAGACATTTGAGTTGTTACCAAGATTTAGCTATGACAAATTTTGCTGCTATAAACATGGGCACACATATATTGCTGTGGTATGATGTTTTCAGTTCTTTCTGGAAAAATACATAGGAGGGAAACAACTAGCTTGAATGGAACTCCAATCCTAGATTTTTGAGGAATCCCCATACTGATTTCCATAGTGGTTGTATCAATTGACACTCCCACCAACAGTGGAGAAGGGTTCCTTTTTCTCCTCAGCCCCCAGCATTTGCTATTGGCTGACTTCTTGGTGATTGCCATTCTTTCTGGCATGGATGGCAACTTTGCATTGTTTTAATTTGCATCTCTTGAATAACCAATGAGGTTGATAATTTTTTCATATATTTGTTTGTCTTTTGTATCTCTTTCTTCATCTGTGAAGTGCACATTCATCTCAGATGTACAGTTTTAGATTAGGTCTTTGAATTTTAGAGGCCTGATTTTTAAAATTCTGTATATGCTCTAGATAGAAGTCCTTTGCCTGAATGACAGTCGGCTGTAATTTTTTTCTCAATTTGTGCTTTTTTTTTTTTTAAAAAAAAATCTGTTTATGATTTCTTTTGATGTGGAACTTTTCAAAAAGATGATATCCCGGGCTGCGGAGATGGCTCAGTGTAATAAGCACTTCCCCGCCAAGTGCAAGGGCCTGAGTTCAATCCCCGGTTCTGCAAAAAAAAAAAAAAAATAAAAATAAAAAAAGATGACATCCTATCATCCTATCTATTAATTCTTTTAAGTATTTTGCAGTTAGTTTTGTTTTTATGCATGATCTCTCTACCTTTTACTATGTCTTTAAGATTTCTACCTACTTTCTCCTCCAGAAAATTTAGTGTTTCCATTTTAATATTTAAATCTTTGATCCATTTGATAGTAGTTTTGTGCATGGTAATAGGCATGGGTTTATTTTAGCCTTCAACATGTGGAAGGTCAGTTTTTCCAGCACCATTCATTAAAGAGGTTCTCTTCCAGTGACTGTGTTGGCCCCTTTCTCAAAGATAGAGTGTCTGGGTATATTTGTGGTTGTGTCTCCATTTTCTAATCTGCTCCATTGATTATCAGATTTGTTTTATTCTTATCACAGTACGTCTCATTTTATCACAGTAGGTCTGTACTACAATGTGAAGTTAGGGATTATGATGCCTCCTGCCTTTCCTTTGTTGTACAGCATTGCTTTTACTCTTCTAGGTCTCTTTTGCTTCCAAATGAATTCTAGAAATGTTTTCTCTAGATCTGTGAGGTATACTAGTGGTAATTAAGATTTCATTTAATCTGTATAACAATTTTGGGAGCATGGCCATTTTCACAATGCTGGTTCTTCCTATCCAGGAGCAAAGGATATCTTTTCATTTTCTGAAATCCTCTTTGATCTCTTTATTCAGAGTACTATAAGTTTCCCTATTAAACTATTTTACTTCCTTTGTGAGATGGATTCCTAAGTATTTCATTTTTGGGGTATTATTGTGAGTTGAACTCCTTTCTGGTAAATATGTTCATCACATAACGTATTAAAAGCACAGTTTTGTTAAACAACCTAAAAATAAATGTAACTACCTATATTTACAGCTTTTTAATTTATAGAAGAGTATTTTTTTCATATGGGTTGTTCAAGAATTCTAAGTTATGGTTAATTCATGGAGACAAAAATTTTCTTTTACTTTGAAATGCTTATTCATCGTTTACCTGTTAGCATAATTCTTTGTCTTCATCAAAACATTTACCTGTAGATATTCTCTTTATTAGATAGATGAGTTTCATGTGAGAATAAGAAATACATGAGAAATTGACTTTGAATCACTCTTGGGTTTTCTTTATTAGCAATATATATGTAGTCATACATCGCATGCAAGAAAATCACAATATAATCCAAAGTTTATGGATCATGGGTACACCAAGAATAACACATACAAAAGTTTATAAATTCTTTTACATACAACTATCTTAGTCAAGTATGAAGAATGCAAAAATTATTTAATGATGTGCTTACCATTTGATATAGTATTAGCAGTTTGATCTACAAATGAGACCATTGTGAGAAATCCAGTAATTCTTTTAAAAGGTACATCTGATTATCTGGTCCTACCTGGAAATAATTACATTATAATATATGACATTATTAATACTTTGGTTTTTAACACAAGTAAAATATAATATTAAAATATTATGTTTGAATAATAGATGGACACTATGGTAATAAAAAGTTTGATGAAAACAAAACACCCCCAGATTATTAAAGAAAAACTTTCCATACCATCAACACTAAAAGCAGTGTTTAATGTTTTTAGATATTTCTTTTTATGCATTAAAACAACAAACATGAAATGTACTTCTCTCTATTTTTCTGGCAGGGGCATATAGATGAAATACAGATTCTTAGTGGAATATTTGAAATCATCTAGAGAAATATTTTTGAAATGCTGCTATGAAGAAACAGTTTAAAAGGAAACAGGAAAATGTGCTTATTGTTAAATCTGTGGATTTTGTGCTATGTTTTGAAAGACATGGTTACATTTTCATTTGCTTGGGTTCAAAATCCGTAAAATATGAACTATTTTAGACTTTCTAATGCTACAAGATGGCATTTCCATGTGCTTTTTAGGTACTTGGATGACTGAGTTAGGATATTGTCTACATAGAAACTGAATATGTATGTAGTGCAGGAAGACTCTGGCTTTCACTTTATCTGGACTCTTTAAAGCAAAGGAATCAATCCTGCTCTTCCCTGAAACCCCAGAATACAAGTAGATAGATTTATCGTTCACAATAATTTGACTCAAAGCTACAGACTAGAGAAAGAGTCTAACCAAATGGGCTCTTTATTGTTATTATTATTTGCTTCTGAAACATTATGAGTGTTTAAAAAAGAACTAAGGGTATTAGTTACCTAAAGTTAAAGTATAATTTAAAACTTGTAATACCCATTTATTTCCTAACATAAATTATCTTTAAGAAACAAAAATATATTACTAATGTTACAAAAAATTAATGACAAGTCAGACCCAGCAGCACACAATGTTTAGGTCACAGTTTAAAATCCTTATTATTTGGTAGATTTTAAAATTTCATTTTATAAAGCTTCTGCAAAAGTGTTTTCTTTTTCACTTTAATATCACAGCAAAATGAAAACAAGATCATTTATTATTTTAAATTAGAATTTTATTTAATTAGGTGGAATGTTCAGGAAATATGTCAGCAAAGGAAAGGGGTACTTCTTAGTTGAAATTGGTATTTCTTTTTAAATTCCCATTAAATCAAAGATAATTTGTATGCTAATTTCCATTAATATCAACACATATGTAGACACAAATATATAATCCTATATAGTGGCAAGTATGGTTCAGTGAATAATACACACATAGAAACACACACACACACACACACACACACACACACACACATTGACATGTAATAGGAATGGGAATATCCACTTATATTTCCAAATTCCTACTAACTTAATAAGATTTTACAATCCAAAATTTATGTGGTATGCTTAACAAAATTTTTATCATAGGAGTATTAAATTATAAATATCACTGAATTTTATTACAATTCATATTTTCTAATGAAGTTGATCATTTGGGTACAAATAGTAGAATAATTTGAAGTTCAAATTAATATTTACATAAAATGGTATAGTTGAAAGTATTTTAATTTGATTTTATTTTCAGAATACAAAAGTAAATAAGTTTGCTAGTTTTCAATTAAGAAGGCAAGTCCTTGACAAATTTTATTGGTTTTCTTTTATTTTAATGATAACTACTAGGTAATTTCTAAATTTTCATGGTGTGTGCATGCGTGTGTGTGTGTGTGTGTTTGTGTGTGTGTGTGTGTTTGTGTGTGTGTGTGTGTGTGTGTGTTTGTGGAGCATGATCACATTTGTGTTTGTTGGTAAAAGATGGTGATTATTTAATTTAATTTTATTATTATCTTTATGTATTAGGTTCAGGGTTTTGTTATGCAGCTTGAACTCATAGTAATTCTCCTGTTTCAGCCTCCCCAGCACTGGGATTACAGGCATGCACTACCATTCCCAGGCCTGGTGGCCCTCTGAGCATGCCCAGGGGCAGGGCCTGCATGCCCTGTGGTGCTAGGGATCAAACCCTGGTCTCTGTGCTTGCCTAGGTAGATACTTAGTCTGCTGAGATATCTCACAGGTCCTTATTATTTTAAAGTATGATTTATATCATTCAAAGCACCTGAATGATAGTAGAAAATTCAACCAAATCAGCCATAAACAATATTATAGGGTTCTTGGATTCTTGAGAGGATGTCACAGATTTTCTGATGGTCTGCAGGGGTATATATTTACCAAGCTTGAACTAAATAAATGTTTGAAGAATATGTAGAGAACTATTTTCCAAAGACTATGGATATTCTTTTAGTAATAAAATTCACATCTAAAGGTGTTGTTCACTTGTTAATTTCTATTGTGGATTTTCTGAAAATGAGTACTAAAATTAGGATTATCTTTGTGTGTAAGAAGTTTCCAAAATTATATGATGTTCACTTGAGATCCTTGTACTTCAAGGTTTTAAAATAAAGAGAAAGTTGAATACTTGCATTCTGTTTAACTTGACAACATCAAATTGATTATGTATATAAATCAAATATAACATTGATTTCATTTTTTTTATAAAAATGCATTGTAAAATGTGCCAAAACTGGACCAGAAGAAATACTTAATTTTAAGTTTATGTCAGAAATAGCAGTCATTACCTGGCAGTTAGCATTTTCTTGATTTCCTTTTTCTCTTAGTTCATGTTTAAGTACAGCACTATATAAAGTAGGTTTTCCCTCATGGTGTCTTTAATTGGTCAGCTTCTAGCTAAGAAATCAGCCAAAGAAGAGCCAGCAGGATGCTTTAACTGTCTTCAGAATCAATAAGAAAATAGAGAAGTGATGTTTCAATTTTCTTCAGGGAACTCCAATCTTGTTATGAAAACAGTGATGCCCTGAAGCAGCTATTCAGGCAGAAAGGCCAGAGTATGTCCTGACACAAGTAACCTCAACAGGCTGACCCAATTCTTAGATTTCTCTACAATTTGTTACAGGGAGCTTTGCTTTCAATGCATGGATCAGCAGACATTATTAGGAATGGCAAAGTATAGTTTTTTATAGATCTGGCCATGGTAAGATTTAGTTAAAAGGGAAGAAAGAATTCTTTATAAAGTGAAAAATTTTGCATCAGGATTAATTTCTACCCTTGTTTGGTTCTGATAAATGGACATAGTTTATTAAAGAAAACAAATAAACAAAATCCCGAAAATCACCAAGTAGTTCTGGTCAACCCCAGTTTTTCTTATTGTTAGAACCCTTAACCCGTGAAAAAGTGATGTAACTCACTTGCAGATGGCAAAAGTGTTCTGGGAGCACTTACTAGATTAGTATTTGTAATACCGAGTCTATAAAATCCACCCAAGAACCTGTTTTTTGAATCTAATTTATATAAATGCCATTGTACCAACTGGGTAGGAGGCTAGTTGGTTTTCTCTATTCCCTTGAGAAATAAGTCCCTGTATTTCCATAAAGCAAATGAATTTTGCATTCATGCAGCAGTGATCAGCAGCAGCTCCCGGCTGAGTCAGAGCAGGGGTGAACCTGGGGGCAGATGGGACCAAATTGCATCACAGCCAGGAGAGTAACAGGAAGCCTTGTTGTTTCCCTTTTCTCCGGCTGGAGCCCTGCAGAGGCAGGAGCAGGGGTTGGGAATCTTGTTTACCACCTGAGGAGATGCAAGGGAAGAAGAATCCTCTAAGGGCTTCCTGGACTTGGAAGCTATTGAATATTGACCTCTCACTAGTATAGTCAGGAAGATGGAGAGAAGGGACCCCTTATTAGAAGAAATACGGCCTAGGGGAGCCCCACTTGGAGGCGAGGTCATTGGCACAGACACGTCTCAGTGGGCAGCACTGAGTGATGCTGGGCGCTGCAGAGGGAAATCCATTCAGCAGACAGAAGGTAGAGGAAGGGCTGGTAGGTCAGTCTAAGACAATGCATCTGTGGAAAGACACATTTCCAGGAGAAGTAAAAGTTTTGAACAAAAGTTTGAAGAAATAAACAACAATAACAACTACCTCCATTTGTAAAACAAACAAAACAACAAAATGAAACACAAAATCCCCCCAAAGTAGTCAAATGAAAAAGTAAATCATTCAGAAACCATTAAATAGGTTTTTTTTTTTTTTTTTTTTTTTTTTTTTGCTACAGGGAATTGAACTCAGCACCTTGTGCTTGCCACACTAAATAAATAGGCTTTTTTCCCCCTTTCCAAATTTACTTTGTGAAGGGCCTTCTCCCCTTTGGAAATTCCTGGTAGAATTCTTAAATGATAATATCCACTAATTTTAAACTATGAAGTTTTGTTGTGGCAAGAGAAAAGCCATGTGTACTTCTCTGGAAGGAACAAATAAATAACTTTATATTGCATCTCCAGGCTAAACTGAAGAAAGGTAATCATATAAATGGCATTTTCATACTTGGGGCAAGTAAGAACTCTAGTGTGTCACCCACAATTCAGTAGATTCCATGTGGTTACTCTGTTTGGAATCTTTCAAGGGTCTGGTGCCTGCTAAGATGCAGAATGAGCAAAGCAATTCTGCCAAGCAGAAGCTCAGGCCCAGAGGGCCCCAAGAAGGGAGCAACTTTGAGACTTGCAGATTCCCCACAATGGAACGAGATAATAGTGCTTCTCCTTCCCTTAGAAGCTTCTGCTCTGTCCTCTTGGTCAGTGAAATCACAGCCACCAAGTCATACAAGTGTAACCTCTTTTTTCTTTTCCAGTATTCATTAACTAAAGCCCTTTTACTGGGTTTACACCCACAGGGCTCCTGCTGTTCCATGTGAGTGATCATGTTTAGTATCACTTGGATCTTTGGAGAGATCCTCTTCCTTTTCTCCTCTCCTGCAACTGTGCTCTGTTTTCTCACTTCTCTCATTTCCATTTAGTATTTCACAACTCTATTCATGCAAAATTTCTTAACATTGTTGGGTAATGCCATTAAACACACTTCTGTGTTTCAAGCAAAACATCCAGTAGTTTCTTTTAAGAGACTTTAAAAGGACTGGAATAACCTCCTTTTAAAAGCTAGGTCCTTTAAAAAAAAATTGAAGATAAGATGGAGGAAGTAGCAGGCAATCTTTAAAACAACCTTTGAAGTTGTAGGCAATATTTGAAACATTTTCTTCAAAGGTTTTTGTGGTTCAACTGTTTTTTCTTTTTTGTATTTTAGAGAAGTGTCTACATTGTGTTCTTTTTTTTTTTCATTTTAGAGAAGTGTCTACAGGGTGCTCAGGGTCTTACTACTCATAGTGATCTGCCTGTTTACAGACTCCCAAGAGCTGAGATTATAGGTTGGAGTCAGCACTCCCAGTCTCAATAACCATCTAAGCAAGCCCTGGGGGTGGGGCCAGCACTGTAGGCCTGGAGATCAAACCCCTGGCCCCTGTGCTGGCTTGCAGGTGCTTTAATCTGCTGAGCTATTTGTCTGGTCGCTCAACATTTTTATTATGGTGCATATGACACTATCAAGGTAAATTTCCCTCTCTCCAAAGGGCTTTTGTGCTCCCTATCTGAAATTATAAAACAAATGTACGTTTTCCCCTATAGGAAGTACTTATATTGCTAAGAGTGCAAAGGCATTAGTTGGAATTCAAGCAACTACTGTCTTTTTCAGTTGAGACTTTGGTGCACATGATGAAGGGTCAAGAAACAATCCATTTGATTCATGAAACAGCTCTGGTTAGCTACAACTCATTGAGATATACAGATTGGGAGAGCTCAGTTACCACAAAAATGAGGAGTATCTTCTTTCATGAAATATAATTAATAATAGCATTCTTTCAAAACTGGGAAATGAAGACATCACCTGAAAAATATGAATTATATCTGTGCTTATTTTGAAACATGTGCAGCTCTTCTGCTTAATATCGAGCCAACGTTCACTAGCAAAAGGCTGGCATAGTTCTTGGGATGCTCCACCAAAGACATTTTCTTGAAACACTGGGCTGCAAAGAGATCTCCTGTAGCTATTTGTGCTGAATGTAGCCATCAGTAAGTTCTATTTGCAGGTTTATTGGTTCTATAGAATCTTGGCAACTTCCAACAGATTGATACCTGCTCTATAAGACCTCTGAGCACATCTATAGATAGTTTCTTAGGATAAAAGGTGGTAATGCCAGTTACTTTCTGCGGTAGTAAAGTGTGATGCTAAATAACCACAATGGCAGGACACTGCAGCCAAGTGAGCACGCACCTTTCTTTCTTTCCCCTTTAGGTTCTACTTCGTTCTTCACTCCCATTTCCTCAGGTCTGATAGTGCATTCCACTACTGCATCTTAACACTTTCAAACTATTGCAACAGAATTTTATTTTATTTTCAGTTCTGGAGATCTTTTAAATGTGAATGGATCAGAGACATTTTAGATTTTTGGAGATTAACAGAAAAAGAGGAGTTTGTACCTGTACCACAGGAGATTATCGGCTCACCAGGTGAGGAGTCTGGGATTCACAGATGTTCAGTTTTGAGCTCTGAGTATCAGTTTCCGGGCAGTTTGACTCTGAAATACAGACCTGAGCCTCTCACAGTGCAGAGGACGCAGTTTCCTCTGCTTTTCCACATTTCCTTGCAACTTTTTAAAGCTTAAGTGCAACTCCAAATGCAGATTTTAGTGAAGTTCTCATTACAAGCTTACAGGAAATTCAGAATGAATTGAAGAAGGACATTATTAAATTTTTATTAAATGTTTGATGGGAAGAACTTTGGAAAGCTGATTGTTCAGACTATGTGCCCAGGGTTTAGAACTATTTTTTTTCATATATTTGAGTTAAGAGGTACTCTCAAATATTAATGTATTTAGTTTTAATGTTTTCTGAGTATTAAATTTCTTTAAATGCACACAAAACATGATTTAATAGTATTCAAAGAGAATTTTGTTATAGTAGGCATCTTTGATCCACCCTTTGCCCACTTTTTATAGTTCTGAATCTCAGTATCAACGGTTCTTATGTTTATAACACAAGCTCCCAAGACACAATAACATTGTTGGATTCAGTTGACCTTGGCCCATCTACCACGTGCTTTGAGAAATGCCCTGGTGGGCTGGGGAGATGTCTCAGTGGAATAAGCGCTTCCCTAGCAAGCACAAGGGCCTGAGTTCAATCCTCAGTTCTGTCAAAGGAAAAAGAAAAAGAAATGCAGTGCTATTTCATGATTTCTTGCATTTCTAATATTTGATAATACAAAAGAGTGATTGTGCTTTGAAATGATTCATTAAATTCAATTGACTCATGGACACATGTCCAAAGTGGGCCTTATACCAGACTTTTGCTTTTGATATTAATGATAGTGATCTTAAGTCACTTTGCATGCCTTGGGCTCTGCCTCTCAATCCTGGACCATCTCAACCTGGTAGGAGAGTAGGTCCTTCCTAGAGTTCTGTGCATAAGGTGATTAGAGATGTTTCTCAGTGAGTTTCTCAAATTTCCATCCTTTTTTGTTATGTTTTGTTGAAATTGATAGTTTTCATCATAATTTTCACTATAGATAGGAAGCATTTGATGCCTTGTAGGCCAGAATTGTTATGTGCAATTTTTTGCACTATTCTAATCATTGACGCAAAAAGATCACATTATTGTGCATACTCTCAAGAGAAAGTGGAAAACAGAAGATATTAAATATTTTGCTAAAGCCACACATTTAAACAATTTAGTAGTATGTATTCAGGCACAAATCTCTAAGACCTTAAAACCAAAGCTTTTCAGTTTTTATTTTACATCACCAAATTACGGTGGGCCCAGAATATTATAGACAACCATTTAAAACATAAATATGATTCAGTCCCTTCTTAATCCCCTTATGCTTGTTCTCCCTGTGGGTCCTGGCAATCATTTTCTTCCCTGGGTGTCAACTCCCCTTTTCTTTCCTTTCTAGTGCTTGGTAAGGGAAGAATGTAGAAACAAAATAGCAATAAAGCAAGAGAATGAAGGAGGAATGTTCCTAACTACCATGGACATAATAATGAACAAGGAATCAGACACAGCAGCCAAATTTCTCCTTCATACCTCCAGTCTGCATTCCTGGAAAATCAAAGTAGGAAGACTTTTTATCTCCGTTAGGAAGGTTGAAATCAAAAGGTACAGCAGGCAGAAACTTTATCTTTAGATTTCATTAGAAACCTTAGCCTACCTGACTGCCAGTACTGTTACCTCTGCTTGCCGTGGAACTGTAAGACAGTTCTTTCAGATTATGCTAAAATGGTTTACCATACAATAGGATAACAACATAGTGTTTACTTTGCAACGTCTTATTTTGTAAATGAATCCCTTTATTTTGATTTCCTTTTAGCCTAAAAAGTGCTATGAAAGAGCCTTGTGCACGAATATAGTATTTCAAAAAGAGATGCGTATATCCCTACATCAAGACAATGTTGTTCTCAAACACATGGTAGATAATTTATATTAAGAGTGGGTCATTAGCAGCAACAATGGCTGCTGAGAAATAGCTGTAGGAACAGAAAGCAATATTACGTGATCTCTTGAAAGAACTCATATTATCCTGGCATGTTAAAAGGAAGAGTTTTCTTCTCCAGCACTTATCTACAAATATTTCATTCCTCCTTAATGTGTTTTATTTGCATTACCCATTTTAAAGTACTACATTTTTAAAGGCTCTGGTTTTAATTACTTTGATCAGAAAACATAATAAAACAATTAAGCACTATTGACATCTATAATTTTTCGGAAATAATTTTTCGGAAATGGAGGTTTCAGCAGCAAACATCAGACATCATCAGAAGGAAACATTAAAATATTTATCTTGGCTTGTTTTCTCCTCTAATGGATACACAAATTAGGTCCATATAATTACAACTGATTGGATCTCAGACAGTAAATTCAGTTACTGTGGTCCAAAACAGCTGACTCCCACAAGTATGTCTTTGGATGCCTAGTGCTTATTTGAACCTTTTAAGATTGATTAAGGGACACACAATTTATGGTTCAATCAGCTGGCAGCTTGTAGACTCAGGATTACTCATCAGGGAAGCAAGGACCCTGTTTTACACTTCTACCTCCATGTATGACTACGATGTAATTGATTTATTCAGTCAATCCTGACAACAGTTCAAAGTGGAGACCTTCTTGGCATAGGCCATCTAACCTCACTATCTACACAGATCATATAAAATATAAGATTGCTGAATATATGCTGAATGTCCTAATAAAGAAAACTAGTCAAAGAGAATTGTTTCAAAGAGACTACTTTGCAGACAGGCATGGTAGATAAGAGAACTTGACATTTAGCAAAGCTATAAAAGACCATGATATTGATGATGTTATATCAATGCAATCTTCAGGGATAGAGTTTTAAATCATCATTAACATCTTTTGTCCAAGAAACTATGCATGACTGAAAGTAGAACAACCCTTTTTCTATATGGTTATTTCAATATTTCTATTTTGAGATTAAGTTAGTTATCTCTTAATTTAAAAAGTGTTTAAACTATTTTGTTACTCAACCAACATGTGTGTCACACTGATTCAAAAACACCGATAATTCTGAACTGAATTAAAAAGAGGAAAGTCATCCACAAAGAGAGCATGCAATGTGAAGAAACTGCTGAGAAGTGAGGGGTGTGATTTAGTGTTTGACTTCCTGTGTGGACACAGAGATGGGCTGTCACCTTCTGTGAACACTTAGGTTTAAGTCTGCTTTACCTGCTGTGAACAAGAGCAAGAAAATATCCTAGTTTCAGGTAGGAAGCAGGACTCGAATGCCTCAGAGTGGACAGTCCCTTTCTGAATTACTCTTTTGGCAGCTGATAGACACAATACATGTTTGCTGATGACCATCCATATCCATCGTTTTTACAAATTTGAAGCTAGAATAAGAGATGTTGTATTTTTAAATGGTACAAAACCAAGAAGCAAAAGTAGAACTGATATCTTAACCAGATGAAAGTTGAAAGTTGAACAGGACAGGTCAGAAGGAGAATACTGTATTCTTTTATGAAAGGCTAGAGAGACTGGGACTTGCCACACAATCTGCTCGGAGGTAGCATTGACTTTACACGTTACTCCAGTGAATTTGACAATCAGTGGTTTCTCTTTGATGAGGCCATAAATGTTAGCTAGAAAACAGAATATTACATACAGAAGGGCCACCTTCTATGATGACCTTGGTCATATACGACGGCATGTTTTGGTCCCATTGAGCATCTTATTTGTCATGATGTACACAAACCAGATTCTACGTGAGATGTATTCTTTTTCTTACAAGTGCTTGATTTGGTCTGCATGTCCCTGTAGGGTGTGTAGTGGAGTAGTCAAGGAGGACACACTTTTGATGAATCAGAAGCAAGTATGTTTTTATGAGATGGGAGCCTCCTGCACGCCCTCCTGGCAACCTGCTTCAACATAGAAGGTGGCTCCTAGGCTTAGGGAAGGTCGGCATGATACAAGACCCAGTTAGGGCAATGGAGTTGTTTCTGCTTCCAGATTTTCCAGCTGAAAAAAAGAAAGAGGGTAAAGACAGTGAGCATATCCACCTTTGGTGGCAGCATATATTAATTGAGAATTTTCTGTATGTAATAACTGTACTGAGGACTTTACTGTATGTTTTAGTCAGCAACCCTTGGAGGCATCTCAAATGTCAGGACATTAATTAACCTTTTTTAGTTGTCATGAATATCTCCTGGGTCATTTTGAATTACTTTTGCACTGGTATGCATTAGTGAAGTCAAATTATATACTAGTCATCCAAAAGATATTGATGTTTTCATTGATAAAACACAGTTTAAGTGAAACTTCTCCTTTCTCTATTTTTTACTTTCTTCTTCCTCCTTATCTTCAAATCACTTATGATTCAACCAAACTTTGAAAAGGAAAATCAATGCCTTTCTTTATAATGGTTTTATATTCTTTATATTTTCATATTCTTTATTTGTAGATGGAAAGATTTTTTTCTTATCTAATTCTCAAAATTAATGGATTTTCCACTAAATTAGCTGATTTGAAATATATCCTTACCCTATCCTCACTGTAAAGATAAGTAGAAAAACAAGAACACATTTTTTTCAGATACATGACACTATGTCTTTCTATTTTTGAGTAATGGAGGAAGACACCTAAGATGGATTTACTCTTGTAATTAATGACTAACTATTGATGTTCTTATAATTTTGGTAAAAAGAATAGGAAATATTTGTAATAAGTGTAAAGGGGTACAAGGCTTGTCTATAATCATGTATTTTCTCCCTCCTGCCCTACACACACATGCACTATGTAATTCAATCACTTGATACTAAATTAACTCTCTACCTCTAAATGTTTCAGTATTCCTAAGGAGTACTTAAGGAAATCAGTTCATTGTTAACATCAGAAAATAGAGGTCACCACGGGCCTCTGTCTCAGCATAGATTGTCCCTCTACACTGTTGTGGAGTGTGCCAGGAAGCATCTTTTTACCACTTTGACCACCTCTGTAGTTAGTCAGTCACATAGGCAATCCAGGTGGTCCACAAGTCCAAAACTAAGTTAGTACAGGCCAGCATAGCACAGCTGAATGTGTGAGGGGTCACTCCTAGCAGTGGAGTTTATTATTCACCAGGTGCTGGCTCAGGCTCTGGCTCTGACTGTTACTGAGTCCATTGTGTGTGTAGCTGCCATTTGGTTCCATCTCATCACCTGAAGGACCTGAGGGCGGGGAAACTGGCACTTTCATGCAAACACTTGTGTGTGCCATGAAGTGCTGACTGTCATATGTCTTCTTGCCAAGATCTATGGTGTGGCAGCAAGGCAGCCTACTTGCTGGTTTTGTCATCTCCTCGGAAGTTTGGTTTCTTTGGTTGTCTTCTAAGAAGTTGACAATCTTGCAAGATAAATTGTTGTAAATTTCAGGATGGCGAGATAGATGGGCAACTTTGAACGAAAAAATGGCACAAGATAATGGGCTGGACCTTGCAATCTTTGGAAATTCCCTGAAGTTGGTAGCAGATATGGTACCTCAGGTGTAGAAAAGGGGCAGTGAATGATCAATTTCTGTTGCACCTTTTGAATACCTCAACTCGGTTAGTGGATGGAGGTTGAAAGGCCACAGAGAAAAATCTAATGGGCTTCTATGGTTGACATATGCTGTCCTATGGTATCTGGGATTAGGAGAACATGTTCAACCACATTGTGAAGGAAAGGATGATTACAGGAGCTTTAAGTTACAACTAGAAACATCTGGCTTGCAACATGATCTGTAGAGAATATCTACAGTGAAAGGGAAGGTTACTTTGATGAACAGACTGAGGAAGTGTTAGCTGTTTGGCTGCTATATCTACGTACTGAGGTGGCTTTTAACAGAATTACAGCACTATAGCACTATGAAGATTCTTTTTTTTTTTTTTTTTTCAGAACTGGGGATTGAACTCAGGCCCTTGCTCTTGCCAGGGAAGTGCTTATTCCACTGAGCCATCTCCCTGGCCCCACTATGAAGATTCTTTACCTGGGTAAGACTCATGCCCCACAATGAAGTATGGATTCTGCTTTACTGATTATATCATGATCATCCAAGAAGACATCCTTGAGGTCAGTCAAATTGGACACCATGGAGGAAAGCCATGTAAAGCCTGATGGATGACACTTTTGCCCTAAATTCAGTCTGTTGGATGCAGAAAACTGCTCACCCAGAGCCTGAATGATAAATTAAGATTGTACTCCTTCTTGTAAGTGGGAAGACCACCCCCCCAATTTTCCGCTGGGAGACCTCAGATATACAAGATGGATGTATTCAATGTTCAGAATAAAAACTTGATTCCTGAAGTCAGGTGACGGCTCTGCAATCCCCAGGCAGAGAGAAAACCAGGCAGGGAGAAACAAAGCTCTTCAAAAGGATCCAGTCAGAAGGAATATGGCTACACCTATAAAGGCAGAGTTTCCAAAGGAAAGGTTGATGGGTTCATCACCAGAGAAAGTTAGACCAGATTTCAGGCAGTTTGTTCACACAACTGAAACTCTTGATGCCATTGCAGAACAAGATTCTTTCGTAGAGATCATTGTCCTTTCAATGAACAACTAAGGGAAGTAAATGGGTGCCTCAGGGTACATTGTTGCCTCAAAATTTCTACTGAGCTTCTGGTCTGAGCTTCTGGTGATGAACCCATCAATCTTTCCTTTGGGAACTCTGTCTTCATAGGTGTAGCCACATTCCTTCTGATTGGATAGTGTTGAAGAGCTTCCTTTGTCTCTGTCTGGGTTTCTCTATGTGTGGGGATTGCAGAGCTGTCACCTGACTTTAAGAATCATGTTTTTATCTTGGACACTGAATGGATCCATCTGTATAGACTGAAATCAGCAGATGAAACACTGAGTTTCATCTTCAGCCTTTGAAAAATTCATGCTTTAAAATTGTATGACAAGCTCTTGTAAATTGACTCAGTTAGGTTCCAATTTGTGATCTTCTCATCACAACCTCCCCAAGGTTCTGTGATTTTAGGCGTGTGCTACTCTGCGTGCCTGGTTCATAAGATTTTATATCTTTTTAATATCCAAATTAAATGACTAAGTACTAGGCTATCTTGATCACATATTTAATCATCCATACTTGACATATCATTGAACAGGAATAAAGTAACCATAACTACTGGATGGGGTGGACTGGATCTTTATTCTGTTGCACTTTTGTACTTCAAAGGCCAATTGTATAATTGTTGCTGATCATTTACTTGCTTATCCTGTGAATGCTCGTTATGTCCAGGGAAGCTCTTTGTGTTTAGTAGGAAAGGTGATGGTAGACACATTTATAGCAGATCACAGCTCAGGTTTGAATTCTCTTCCGTGTTTTGGAAAGAAACAGTTTAGGATTCTAGGAAGAGACATAGTTAAACCATACCCTTGATTAAGAACCTCAATGCAACAATACTAATGAGAATGGCAATATCTCAATGTAGTATTCCTATGTGACCAACAAAAAGAACTAATGGGGTCTGGAGATTTGTTGGGGATGATGGCCAACTGAACACAGCTGACCTTGCAGAGCTGGCAGTGCCAGACCATGCCCTGTGGTCCTAGGTGTTCAGACATTGTGACTAGAGATGAGTCAACTACCCACCTAATACAGGCTTGGACTTTGGTGATGTTTCTCTCTTAATCCCCCTTCCACTCAAAGATGGAGATCTTTCTCCTGACAGAGCCTCTCAAACATGTTCTGTTTGCTGAATTATAACTTAAATTCTCCTGTTTTTTGCCATCAGTGGGTGAGACAGAATGTAGGTCAAGGCTGTCTCTTTCTCTGTAGATTGTCCTACTACTGTGTTGATAGGCTCGAACACACATAGCAAAATCTAACTCACATGAAGGCACATAGAGGATCCTAATTCTGATAAGACGTGGAGTCAGCCATCAAAGTAAAAATCCTGGGAACATTGTGATGGTTCAGTAAACTTTTCCCTTGGCTCCCAATGCCAGAGATGAAATCTGGCACTAGATGGTGCTACTTAGGATTTCAGGACAATATATTCCTTATCTGTACATACATTTTTTGAATTATGTACAAGTTCATCAGAAAATTTGGTACATCTGGGTGGAGAACTGTGCAGCAGATGGCCCTGAAGTCTGTGCAGCAAGTTGTCCCAGTCAAGCATCCATCAGGCCCTTTCAACTGAGGGTTTCTGGAAAGGGTATTGTCTTCCCCTTGGAGTACTCCTGCAGGTTCTGGGCTCATTGTTTTCTTGTATCACTACTTACTTCATAGGGGAAAGAGGTCCGATATGTAGCTTAGTGGCACGATGCCTGCCTGGCAAGCACAAGGCCCTGAGTTCAATTCTTGGTTAAAAAAAAGTTTCATAGGAAAATAACCACTTTAGATGCTAGAGGTTATAGGAAGAATAATTAACAGCTTTGGTTTCTATGAATTCCAGCACTTCCACTTGGCAAAATAATCTCATGGTTCATCAGAGATAAGCAACAGCTTTGCTGCCACCTTGTTCTACTGCTGAATTTATTCCCATCCATCTTGTCAGAACTCAAACTTGTGATCATCCTGCCTCAGCAACCAAGAGTGATGGCACTAATCCAACACACCCAGGCTGACTTCTACGGTTCCATAGTCATCTTAGATATTCACTGCCTGACTTCATGAAGACTAACACACAATGTTTTGTATTTCTCATTCTTAAGAAAAGAGCATTGCTTTGCTTACTGCTTGCCACAAAAGATGCTGAACTTTTAAACCATTAGCAGTTGTACATAGTTGTGTGCATAGCAACTATCTGGGTTCATTATGTTAAACCAACTACCTTGGGGCAGTGAAACAGGCACTACTACCATGCTGGTTGTTCTGCTGTTTGCTGTGCTGTGAGTAATTCAGTTTTTCTCTCACCCACTGAGTTATGTTTCCTAATTTTGTCACCCATAGAGTTGTGACAAGATGACCTGCTTACTTGTTGAGATCGTTCCTTTGAAGTCTCAGAAATGTGTGACATTTTCTACAGCTGGACTTCCCTAACATTAATCACAGTATAGTCATGTGTTTCAATAGATTTGACTTTATATACAATGTTCAGATATATACATTTGAAATGTAGATATAAAACAGTCCTCTAACATCAACATTTTATTCTGGTCAACAAGTTTTTAAAATGTAGTTTTTCCAGAGATTCAACTTACAAATCCCTCTGGTCTTTTACCTATTTAAAAAATAAAATGTGTGAAAGGCTTTTGGGCTTTCAACTGACACATACTTTATGCACTTTTAGTCTCTCTCTCTATACAAGGATTGATGTGTATAAATTTAAGAGATTATGTATATTTTTACTTTCTTTTTGAGATTATGATTTTTAACTACATCCATCTATGGAAGGAAACACAAGCCTTGAGAAGTGACTGAGATGCTCAAATGTACTGGGTAAAAAGCTTACTTAATATGTTTATTTTTAAACTTCTCTTCTCAATTTCTTTTTTGTCCTTATTTGTGATTTCATCCCCAAATTTGTAGTGGAATTTGATAACAGACAGAATTGGGTACTTTTGAAGCTGATCAGAGATACGGTTAGTCATAGTCTTCAGAAATTAATTCTAGAAACCATAAGAACAGGGCTGATCAGAAATCCTGTGCAGTTGGTGAGTCATGGGCAGAGGCCCCCATGTGCATTGTGAAGGAACTCACTTGTTCCTTCTAACTCTACTGCCTGGATCAGACATTAGGGCATCCCAGGTATAGGATCTCAGATACAGGCAGGAGAACTCAAGGGAAGATTCAATAACTTCTTTGCTCAAGTGACCCAGATTTGACAAGGCATATGTGTTTTCTTGCTACTTACCATGGACTTAGTTTGTTCAATGTAGTAAATCTCACCTTAAAAGAAAGAGCTTTAGTGATTACTGGTGGTTCCAATGAAAGTAATTGGTGACCAGTGTCTAAGTGGAACAAGCAATCAAACTGAGATCACAGTCCTAATTCCTGGGCAGTCAAAGGATGCTGTGAAACACTGTTTTGTGAAGAGATCCTTTAAGCCAGCACTAACATGGGCTACTAGACTGATGCAGGAGGTCACCAGTAGGATTTTAATCAGATGCAGGTTCCCTGGATTCCAAATTCATGATCTCTCACAAGAGAATGTTATACTCAACCTTTGGCATACATCTCAGAGCTGAGTTTAAATACTTCTCAAACTAATTCTGTTTTCTGCAAATATGTTTTATTCAAAGAAAGGACTATGTCAATTCTAAAGCTCCTCTCGATAGTGTGTAATTTAATTCCTAAAAATAATTCCAAAGCCATATCCTTTTTCTTATAACCAGAAAGGGACCATCTTGAGAGCAAAGCAAAACAAAAAGTGAAAATTGGAATAAAATAGAACCTATTCTATTTCCAGAGAAGCAAAACTTAAGCATTTTTTTTTTTTGTATTCAAAAGTGTTTAGATTGCTTATATTTAAAGGAGTGGGAAAAGGACTTTTAACAATTTTAGGACTCTGACTGATGCCTGGAATTTTGAAGCAATATTTATTCCAGTGAAACATTGAGCTTTGAATAGATTCATAGGTAACTGAACTGATAATCCTTAGTAGGGTCTTCAAAACTGCTTATTCTCCCTGTATCAAATAAATAATAATTTAAATTAAAAATACCAACTTTTTATTTAAAAAAACTGCTTATCCTGTGAGAGGCTATTTATTTATTTATTGTGTGAGTGTGTGTGAGTGTCTGTGAGTGTGTGTGTATGTGTGTGTGTGTGTGTGTGTGCGTGCACGCAGGATTTCACTACGCAGCTCAGACTCATAGTGATCCTCCTGTTTTCAGCCTCCCTAGTGCTGGGATTATAAGAGTGCACACCATGCCCTGATTCCAGATTCCATTGCGGCCTCAGTGTGCCCCAGGGGCAGGGCCAGCATGGCATGTGGTGCTAGGGATCAAACCCTGGTCCCTGCACTTGCCTAAGAAGTGCTTTTTCTGCTGAGCTATCTTGCCAGCCTTTCTGTGAGAGGTTATGAAAATCTGAGCCTGAAACTCAGGTAAGTTTGAGTAGTTTGACATAAAATATGAAACACATGTGTGTGAAGTACACACACACACACACACACACACTTTTTAATGACGTGGGAATGGTATGCACAGCATAATCTGACCCAAATCACATGAAGTTATTGCAGCATTCCTCTCTATCCTGCTTGTTCATCTCTGAACAGAATCTGCTTTGTTCTCCCCATTCCTGGAATGTGAAGTCAGAAAAAGCCTAACACATCATTGGTTCCAGACACTAGAATTCTATTCATGTGATCAATAATTTCAACACTTCAGATCGCTTCTATCATATTGTTGACTATGACACAAAATCCCGGACTTTCAAAAAATAGCTGCTATTGCTCATATTCTGTATTTCTGGAGTCAAATTTATGGACTAAAATTTTATTTTAGTAACTACTATATTCTTAGTTTTAATGGAGTCCTAAAAGAGGCAGTTAAAAACTTGTAAACCTGCTACATTGTACCATTATTTTCAAGTCATAGTGAAACACGGCACAGTTTTTATTAGCATGTTTTTAGGATACATGATAGTTATACCTGCCTTTGGGAATCTTGATCCTCTTACTCATCCTTTTCTGCTCCCCTTTGTTCTCCCTTCCCATATCCAAAAAGTCTTATTTCCTATTTTCTACCTGTCTCCTTTATTTTGTTATATAATTTATTTATTTTTTGATTTCTTATATAGCAAAAAAACATTTTTTGTAAAAATTTAAAAAAACTATTTATTTATTTATTCATTTGGTACAGAGTCTCACTACACAGCTCAGACTGACACTGATCCTTCTGTTGCAGCCTCCCCACTGCTGGGATTACAGGCATGCCCCACCACGCCCAGTCTTGGTAGCCAGCACAGTGCTAGGTATTCTGGTGCATGTGGTACCAAAGATCGAACCTTGCACTTGCCAGGCAGGAACTTAGACTGCCAAGCTATCTTCCAGCCTTCAGAAACATTATTATAAACATTATGGCCTCAATACTCGTTTATAGATCTAGTATTATAGAAATCAAAAAGAACTTGTCAAATCTCTTATTACAAATATTGATGTTGAACTACTGAAACGCCTGGTTTCCCTTTTCAGTAAATGCATACGAAAATAAAATTTGGTCACAGCTAACATTATTTTGCCTCTTAGAGTTTAATTTCTTCCTTCCTACATGATCCCAAGATAAAACTCTGATCTAGGTTCTAAAAACAGGCTGCACACAGCCAGATACACACATATGCATGTACATGAGCTGTGCTTTTCAGTTTCTGCAGTGTTCCCATTAGAATTGGGACTTTTTTTTTTTTTTTTTTTTGGCCTGAGTTTACGAGGATTGTCCTCACTCTTCCTTGATCCAGAGATGATGATTTGTGTTTACCTGATTGTGTTTCATCCATGAATCCCTTTAATATTTTAATACATCTAGGGACCTGACCTCTGTCAGAGCATCCAAGTGTTCTCTAATAATATTTCTTGATCTTTAACTCTTTCTTAATAATGTTTCAGGCTAAAAATCATTTTTTATAAAAATGAAGCTTAACGTAATATATGGGTTGAAAAATTGTGCCTTCCCCTTTGGCTTATACTCATTCTGCATCCTTTTCCTTGCAAAACAGAAGAAACTTTTTAAAAGAAATTAGTGCCATGTGTCAGAGGAGTCTTAGAATACCTTCAGAACTGAGGGGGTTTAGTCGCAGTTCTCCCAGGTATTACTGTAAAGACTGCATGAATCAAGAGTAGGACTAGAAATCCCATTCAAGCTGGCTATCCCCCTACTGGGAATTTTCCCAAAGGAACTGAAAACATTGTATCACAGTGATATATGTGTACCTATGTTTATAGCAACACAATGAGTGATACCAAAATCTTGGAAACAACCAAGATGTCCATCACATGAGGAATAGTTGAAAAAGATGTGGTATTTCTATATAATGGAGTATTACTCAGCTGTTAAGAATAAGTTTGAAGCATTTATACTGAAGTGGATGCCACTTGAACATATACTCATAAGTGAAATAAACCAGACACACATGTGTAAATATCATATAGTCTCCCTAGTATAAGAAGCAAAAAAGCAGAAATACAAATGGAAATGTACAACAACTAAAATCAATTGAGTCCGATAAGGCAAAGTGAATGGCATATGCTGCAGGATACTAATCAGCTTTTCTTCTGGATGGTTAACAACCTAAGTTCACAGATCAAAGTTGGAGAAATAGAAGAGCCACAAGGCCAGCCAACATTTTGGCCCTAGCCTTTCAAGGTCAGCAAAGACTCAGGACATAGGAGAACCTGTACTGCAACATCATGAAACTCAGTT